>JABUQX010041158.1:17500-25000 GCA_015478945.1 Trachelipus rathkii | reverse complement strand
GAACTTCCAACATCGGTCCAAATGAGTTTATATTCACTGGCTGAGGATAACGATATACATAAACTTGTGCGAGTATCAGATGATCTCTTCAAGGATTTCATACACAAAAATTACCAGCCAATTCTCCACTATAGGAGAGACCCCCCTTATTTTGGAAATGTGAATCAAGTGAGCCAAGAAGAAATGTACACATCGCCATATTCACAGCAAAGGACACGCTCACATAATCGTGAGAAACTGGCTGACAAGGCTGCTGAGACCCAAAAAGAAATTCTGGGACAATTTCAAAACATCTAAAAAATGGCAAAAAGACGTAGCATAAACGCTATGCCAAATCTCTCAAAGAAAAAGTCCAGCTGAAGAAAACCAACATTAAAGGAGAGGTAGGAGTCAAGGCAGGGGACAGAGATTTGACAATACTGCCGCCCACCATAATAATGCCACCAGCTTTTTATGTTACTACCACAGAAAGTACCTCCACAAGGCCTACTTATGCTAATCATCAGAGTGCCTGTTATACTCCCTCCTATATCCCACGCAGGGGAGGGATAACTGACAACTCCCACTCCACTCACAATGCCAACCAGGGAAACGGATAAGCAGACTGCTTGAACAACGATATCGTGGTCGAGTAATGATGTTAAGAGGTAAAATTGTATCCTTCAATAATAAAGTAGAAATAATAAATGTTAAAAATAATAAAGGTAATAATAATAATAAAAAATAATAATAATAATAATAATAATAATAATAATAATAATAATAATAATAATAATAATAATAATAATAATAATAATAATAATAATAATAATAATAATAATAATAATAATAATAATAATAATAATAATAATAATAATAAATTAAATGATGTTGCTCAAAATAATGATACAAATAAAAATTTATTAAATATTAACAGTAATGATAATTCTTTTGTAATTATTGATGATTGAAATAAAACTTTATGTACTATAAGCGAGGCTGATATAATTACGGATATAGAAAAAGATAAGACAGCTATCGCCGAAGTTTTTAAAAATAAAAATTTAAACACTAATAATGTAATAAAAATTAATAATTGTAATTTCCATGAAGGTTTTGTATTTTTTGATGATGTAATTATAAGTGATTCTGAGGTTGGTCAAAGTACTAAAGTGGTCTGTAGAGACAGCAGGATTCCTGAGATACCAACTGTTGCTTTGATAAGATCAAAATTTGGGCGGGAAACATATGCCTCCGCCTCTCAAGCAGAATTAACGGCAGATTGAACTACCAGGAATACGGTTTCCTACACAATGCTTTATAAGGTATTTAATAATATCGATGCACAATCCAATCGATTCAAGATCCCACACAAATTATATGAAGCAACAAAGGCAGAACTAAATCAGCTGTTTGCTGCGGGAGTTTTAAAACGTACAAATTCGACCTATGCTGCTCTTCTATCTGTGCTAGAAAAAAGGAAATGGTAAAGTGAGCCTTATAACAGATTTTAGACAACTAAAGAAGCGTGTGGAAATGGATATCTTTAGGCTCCCAAATATTCACGATACCTTATTTTCCTTGAAAATCAGTTAGTACTAAAGCAAGATCTACTTCACCCAGGCCTTCTATAATATTCCGCTGCATCCGGATAGTCACAAGTACTTCACCATTACTAGTAATTTGGGTACATTTACCTATACGTGCTTATCTATGAGTTACGTATACTCACACTTAGGGACCGACCGGGGCGGAAATTTTGCTGGTGTCGGGGCCGGGGCCGGGGCCGGGGCCGGGGCCGGGGCTAGCTAAAATTAGAAATGTAAGTCAAAAACACTGAAAGTCTTAAAACTTAGGATGAAAATTAAATATAATTTCAATTAATTAATAATTTTAATTCTAAAAAAGGAATACATTTAATTAATTCAATTAAATAAATATTTTCGAAAGATATTTTTAGAAAATAATTGATTTTCTAGAAGAATAAGTTGTATTATATATATATATATATATATATATATATATATTATATATATATATATATATATAATATATAATATAGAATATATATATAATAGAAAATAATATATAGAATAATATATATATATATAATATATATATATTATAGATAATATATATATATAATATTAGTGATGCAGGAACACCGTAGCCCAATTTTTAAAGATCCGCATCCGCGCTTTGCCCTGCGGATGTTGCGCGGGTGTTTATTGTTGAAATTTGATAAAGAATTTTATAATAAAAATACTTAAGATGAATCTGAACGCAAACTTTTAATGAGAGACATGGGACTCGACTCAACTATGTAATGATGACTCATGATCTCGAAGCATGAAGTTCATAATAATTTGATTCAACAGTCTCATGAGATTAGGGATGCCAAAAACATCAGCGCCACTACAGCTTCTGTCTCCGATATAATAGCATTAACCTCAACGCTAAGGAAGCATTTTGAACCATCTTCAAATGAAATGATTGACGGTTTTAAAAAGGAATGAAAGATTGTAAATAAAACGAGCGGACAGAAAAAAGGATTTTTTGTTTTTTCTGTTGGAAATTAATGACCCTCTTACTATTGCAACTTACCTAGCCGTTATAAAGGCAAGTTTCTTTGTAACACAATATTAGAACAAGTTAAATCGGCCATTTTTGTGTTGCAGTTAAAAAACTTCAATCCGAACAGTCTATTAATTCGCCAACCATTAAAAGAAAAAAAACGAAATCTACAGAACCAACAACTCCTAGACGTAAATCAATACAGAATTCACTGGGTATAATTTATACAGTCCGTGGTAGTGAGAAGAAACACCGCATTACAAAAGAGTAGTGCAAAGTGGATTGAAGTCTTAAGAAAAACGACTAGATACAAATGATGATTCTATTAGTTGGTGGAAAAGTAAGCAAAAATGTTACCACGCTTGAGTAAACTGCAAGGAAATACTTGGCCTGTCCCTCCAACTAGTGTACCAAGGTAGAGAGTCAATATCAATGCTTGGACTAGTATATAAGAAAAAGGAACCAGACTCTCAGCAGAGAAAGGCAGAAAAATTGATGTTCTCAAGCACAACCTTCCTATATTTGAATTTCAATACTAGTGCAAAAAGTATATAATCCATTGTAAAATCTCTTTCATTAAGGTCGGAGGTTGGGGAAAGAGGTTGGTGGGGTGCATTTGAGTTGGGTCCCCGTCCCGCACCCTGGTAACAATTATATTAATAAATTGTGGCTAAAACTCGAAATATATTAGGCACACACACACACACACACACACACACACACACACACACACACACACATATATATATATATATATATATATATATATATATATATATATAAATATATAATATATATATATTATATATATATATATAATTATACAATATATATATATATCATATATTATTATATATATATATATATATATATATATATATTATATATATATATATAGTTATATATATATATATATATATATATATATATATATAATATAAGTAATAAAATATATATATATATATATATATATATATATAGAATATATATAATATATATATATATATATAATAAATATATAGATATATTATATATATATAATATTTTATATATATATATATATATATATATATATATATATATTTCATATATATAAGATATGTTAAACATCTCCGCATCCACATTCGCATCCGCGGGGATGTTAAAAATCAAACTCCGCATACCGCATTCCGGCATCTGCTGGTCTATTCTTATCAGTAATATATAGGCACTAATATATATATATATATATATATATATATATATATATATATATTATATATATATATATATATATATATATATATATATATATATAGAGATAATATAATATATTATATATATATAAGATATTATATATATTATATAATATATATATATATATTATATGATATATATATATAAGATATATATATATATATATATTAATTCAATTAATTAAATAATTTTGAAAAGAGATTTCGGAAAATATTATTTTTTCTTTGAAGATATTACTTTAAATTAAATAAATACATTAATATTTTAACAATTATATTTATTTCCTTTTCCGAATTCGTTTGATATATCAAATTTCGAATATTTTTATGTTAAAAACTCGGAAAAATTATAATTTGGCCTGAATTTTAATTTGAAATCATAGTAAATACCAAAAAAAAATTGATTATATTTAGGTATGTTTATATTTTGCATCAATTTATAACAAAGGAGTAATAGAATTAAAATATATATTTTTTATTTTGTTTGATTTAACCCTCTATTATTTAGTGTAAATTTACAGTTAACCCCGGTAGAAAACCCCGGTTTTGCCTGATTTTTGGCCGGGGCCGGGGCCGGGGCCGGGGCCCCGGTCGGTTCTTACTCACACTCAGCCTTCCAGAGAATGGTAAATATACTGCTCTCCGATATAGATAAATTTCCTGCATACATGAATGACATTTTACTGTTTTCAGAGACGGAAGAGGAACATGAAAGACTAGCTGAGAAGGTACTACAAAGACTCAATTAAATATATATTAGTTTAAACATGCAAAAGTGCCAAATAGGTGTCAAAGAATTGCAATACCTTGGCTTCATTATCAATCCGGAAGGAATAAAACCGAATCCTGAGAAAGTGGCAGAAGTCATCACGAGTGAAAAGCCTAAAACCGTGAGGGAAATTCGAGCTCTCATTGGAAAGCTTAGCTTTTACAGAATTGCTATTCCCAGTCTTGCAGATTTAATGACCCCCTAACCTGCATATTTTAAAATCAAGCCCTATGCAAGGTGAAGGATTGTGTTGAATGATAAATCAGAGAAACCCTTCGCTGTGGTGCAAAGTGTCCTCCGAAACACGTGCACACTGTCATACCCTGGCTCATCTACCCCTATAAATATCTTCATCAATGGAACTGCAGATGCAGTTGCAGGCATGATCATGGGAAGGACAGAGCCAGCCAACCGTACGCGTCTTACAATGCCACCCTCTCTAGGACTGAAAATAGGTATGATCAAGCAAATAGGCATTTGCTAGGTTTCTCAAAGATATTGAAATGATACGGGTATCAGCTAATGGGTAGAGAAATAACCATTTTTTACCCATGCGAAAGACTTAATAACCATATGAAATAAAATTAACTATTGCAATGACCAAAACGCCAGAGAGGTGAGGCAATTGAATTCATTAAGGTTCTATAATATTGCGTTAAACCTATTTTAATAAAAGAAAATTCATTAATGGAGTACCTAATAATTAACAATCCCCTTTCAACAAAGGCACACGAGCAAACAGACAAACAACAAGCAATAGATGAAAGAACGAAAAAAGAGATGGAGTCAATATGTTCACCCAATCAGAAGGCTGAATACCAACAGCAGGTGGAACAGATAAACACGGGCATTTAAACTTTATTGGGAGGCTCGTGCGACTAGCTCTTTAAAGTTTAAATTAAAGGTCGGAATGTGGTAGAGGCCAATAAACCCAGCACTTTTAATTTTAAAGGTCCCCATATGGGAAATAAGGCACGCGTAGAAAAAGATAAAGGAATGTTACACATGTGGAAGGAGAAGATGCAGAAAACAGAGGATAGTAATGTTGATAATAATGAACTATTCGAGATTAAGACTGTGAATTTAATTACGGAATGTAATAAACGTAATAAGGTAATTATCGAAAGATTTATGAAAAAGATAAATTATAAAGAGATTAGTGAAAAATAAGGTGCCGATGCCTTTATAAAATCGGTAGTAAATAACAACAAAAATAGTGCTTCAAAAATTGCGAAACAAAAATTTTAGTATGAAAAAGAAATAATTGAAATTTACGTGGATATATCCTTAGGTCTTGCCGGAGGAATGCATCGACGATGTCATTAGAACCTTCCACTTACAAGGACATTTAGGCATTAAACGAACTCAAATAGCCTTGAAGGCTGAATTTGTACTTAAAAGTATTCACGCCAGAGTTAAAAATGTGGTGAGGACATGTGAGCAGTGTCAACTTAGCAAAGTTGGACGTTCTATAAATCCGGAGTATGGAAAATATAGAGAAGTATCTTACAAATTTGAAAATATCCACGCTGATATCGTGAAATTGCCTATCTGTTAAGGATACAAGTACTTACTCACACTAATAGATTGATTTAGTAGTTTCGTATGGGCGATCCTGCTCCGAGAAATGAACACAGAAAGCGTCATTAAAATCCTTCTTCATGAGATCTTGCCGTTCACAGGGGTCCCAGACACAGTAATTACAAATTACGGTCGTTGTTTCAAGTCACATTTGTTCGAAGAGGTTTGCAAAATGATAGGCTCTCGTCATTACACCACCGCTATTTATAACGCCTCTAGAAACCGAAAATGTGAGGTTTTAAACCGTACTCTGTTGGCCAGTCTCCGGTGTATACTGGTCGAACCCGAGCTGCGGCAACAGGACTGATTGTCAGTCTTACCTTTTGCTTTATTCACGCTGCGACAATCCCCGCTAACTAAAGAAGGGATAACGCCATCACAAGTGCTATTTGGACAAAATGTAAATATCCCGGGAAGGCTAATAGACGTTGAGAGGTCCGAATGACCTACGACTTATGATAACTATTTGAGTAAACCGTCAGGGCTGCTAGCTGAGCATTTGGCCCATAGAACCACATTAAGGAACAGAAATGTATTTGTCCCGAAAAATCTTAAAGATGTGAAGCTGGTGCTGGTAAGAAATAGACAGTATAATGTTGGTAAATTGGAGCCGAAGTTCAATGGTCCCTACAAAGTGCTGAGATTTACTAATAATACTGTTTATATCTTGAAAAATGGTACCCTATAGCGGAGAATTTAAAGAACATTAAATATATTACCATTATTTGGAGTCAGACCAAGAAAAAGAGAGGACGGAAAGAAATGAGGACGGAGAATTGGGAGATGAACTATATAAAAAAAAAGGAAAAACAACAATGCACATTACCACCTACTAATATTTCTTTTGCAGGTACTCAGGTCAAAAATTATTAAAATTATTAAAGAGTGTAAAAATATGTACAAAGATGAGTAGTAATTATTTAACAAATGTAATTTACCCTCTCCGATTAGTATTTCTTGTCTGTCATGATTTTCTTTCCTATGTTTGTGTTGTAATAATTTTAAGCATGGGTAAAGGTTCAAATCATAAGAGATTTTGCAATTAAAATAGGCATAAGGACACCTTCTGCCTAAGGTTGGAAGCTCCCTTAAATAGCTCCAGGGGCACCATCTGGTCTGTTAACTGACCAGTTATTTTATGTATACTAGGGGAGTGTAAGTAAAGGCCTGTATGCCCAAGAAATACCCGTACACACTTGTAAGGAGACGGACTTACATATCTTCAAAGTGTACATATAAGAAGCCGTTGGCATTGAATACCACGAAGGGTGTTGTAATTAAAGCTTTTTAAAGCAGTTTAAAGAATATAAATCCACCAATAAAAGCGGTGAATTTGAATTTGCAACATTCAGCAGCGTCTGT
>JABUQX010041158.1:10000-12500 GCA_015478945.1 Trachelipus rathkii | reverse complement strand
CAGGGGGGGGGCACTTGCCCCCCCTAAATCTTGGCGAAAAAAAAATTATGAACCTTATATGTTTGCCAGACGACGTTTTTAAGGGTTTATTATTAGAGAAAAACTGAAAAAATACATCAATCTTAGATAATTAGAAGTAGTAATACTAATAATAACGTATTATAAACGTAATATATTATTTTTTCTAAACTTTTAATGTATTTCCCTTTTCATATTGGCTTAAAGTCAACTAGCTTTGTGCTTTTATACAGCTGGCTTCTTCTGACATTATTCTCCGCTAGAACTCTCAGTATGTCAATTGCATTTTGCGGCTGCCAAAGCTGTTAAATCAATCACGGAAAGCGTACCCGCTGACATTCAGCTGCAGACAACACATCAAAAATTAATTGCAGAAAATAAAAGAAATATTACAGCAATTTTGAAAGACCATAATTTTTTTGCGGAACCCATGACTTACCTTTAAGAGGTAAAGACCTGCATGAGGGAATTTTTGAAGACCTGATTAAGCTGCGAATAGAATGTGGTGATGAGGAATTGGAAGAACATATTCAAGGACAGAAAAATGCCGTCTGGACGTCTCCGATGATTCAAAATGAACTGATCAATTTGTGTGGAATTATCATAAAAAAACATGATTGTCGCGGTTGCAAAAATTTTGTTGTATCTACTCCATATTGGCGGATGAAACTGCGGATTTGACAGCAACGAACAATTATCTATAGCATTAAGGTTTTTTGAATCTTTAAAAAATGACTGTTCGAGAAGAATTTCTTGGGTTTGAAGGTAAAAACATTGCCAAAACGATTGATTTTGTTTTTAGAAAAGGTTTGCAAAGGCTGAATCTATGGCGTTGGTCAGGGCGTGACGTCAACTGCGCGGCAGCATTAGGCAGGATAGGGAACCATATCAATGATATATAATATCTCGGAAAAATATGAAAAAAAGATTATAGTGCTATCTTGTTGTAGCCATCGCTGAATTTGGTCATTAATACCTAAACATTATTCCAGAAATTTGAAATACTATTGTCCCAATAAAAGACAAACTTTTTCAGAGACTCCAACTTAAAAGAAAATACATTCCTAACTTGCCTAAACTTTAAACTTTGTGAAACCCGTTGGACTCAAAAATATCTTAGTATTGCTATTTTCCATACAAATATGTTAAAATTGTTGAAGCGGGCGCGGGCCAACAATCAAAAAACAAAAAAACAGCTTTTCTATTATTCTGTTCGGCAACAAGACCCAATTTCGTTATTACCTCTTCCGTAATAACCAAATATTGTTGCTTTAGTTGAACCTGTGTAACGTTATTTCAAACAAAAATATTGACCTTAAGCAGTACTCTGATTCATATCCAAAGAATTTTGAAGGTTATCAAAGACCAATGCAAAACTACTGATCAAATAATTGCGATCTACATTCTTATCCGCCAATTTAGTACTGCTGATTTCTTAGTAGAACTTGCACCACCTAGAAAATTACAATCTCAACAACATAAAGCAAATCATCCTGCTGAAAATTCTGCTGAATATTGGAAGCATTCTGTACTTGTGCCTTATCTTGACTCACTTCCATCCTCTTTAGAGACTAGATTTTCAGAAAACAACGTGCCAGCATTTTATCTTTTTCATTTGCATCCGGTTCTTATGTTTAAGTGCTCCCGTAGGCGTTTGCCGTGAGAAAGTAAAATGTTTTTCAGAGTTTTATTATGATCTTGATGTCAATAAAATTCATACCGAAACTGACTAATGGTATACCTGCTTGTGGCTGGATAAAAAAAAATGGATAAGCAACAGTTGAAAGACTTGGAACTTACTGAAGTCATTAAGAAGAAGCCGATCCCTTTTTTCTCAAATCAAAAACCTGTCTATTAATTGCAATGTGCTGTACCTTGTTCAATCCAATACCATTTTGAAAGGCTTCAGGCACTCTGCGAAAGTAAGACGTGGGCTAACTAAAACCAATGAACAAAGGGCAGGCTTAAGTGGACTAGTGGATGAGTATTCATAAGAAGAATAGAAGTTGAAAAAATGAAACGTAATAATACATAGTAAGACTATAATCGCTGAAAGTACAAGGCGTCTAATGCTAAGTTTAGATTTAATTATTGTAGTGACACTCAGGGACTCAGTACTAGCCAAACCAGCCAAAAATATTACTTACGTTTCCAAATAGTACTTTTATTTTTTACTCACCTCATACAAAATTTTTAATTACAATGTTGCTAGACTTTGTAATTTATGTTATTTTATATCCTATAATATCTTTTTTGTTCCTTGATATAACCCATAATTCAAAATCTTGGCGTACACACACCACACACACACACCACACATATATATATATATATATATAATATATATATAGATTATATATATATATATATATATAATATATATATATATATAATAGTATATATATATATATATATAACTCAACCTTTGCCCCCCCCCCTAATTGAAATCCTGCCCTACGCCCCATGGTGATTATATAGGTTA
>JABUQX010041158.1:0-5000 GCA_015478945.1 Trachelipus rathkii | reverse complement strand
GACACATTTTTATACAAAAATTTCAAACTGCACTGCCACATATTTCGTAAATATTTACGGAAGAGAACGAAAGGTTTCATATTTTCGATTATAGTTGATCGATTATTATAGGTAGGACAGACTAGACCGCTCCCTTATAAGTTGATCGAAACAATGACGTCATTCGTCCGCCCGGGGCAAAGATTTTACTCCTACATCAGAGTAGGAGCGAGAATTTCTAAATGAATTTCAATTATTATTATAGCTATTATTATTGTGGTTGTTTTTCTTTTAATTTATGATGAAAATAGCTTCTTTTTTTTAACTTTTATATAAAATTTTAATAATTTAGTATACTCTTACAATTTAATTTCAATTATTTAAAACCTAAAATATTGGGTAGGAGCTACCCGGCCTACCCTATATATGCGCCCCATATATATATATATATGAAGTATATATATATATATGTTGGTTATAAGTTGGTTAGCAGTATATAGTTAAGAAAGATATATTATTGCTGGTATATACATATATATGCATATATATATATGGTGCTGGAGTTATGTTGTTATGCTATATATATGTTATACATATATATAAGAGAAAGAGATACATATATATATATATAGTTGAGAGTATATATATAGCAGATATATATATATAAGGAGTATATAGCATATATATATATATAGAGAGATATGTTGAGCATATATATATATATATATATTTATACAGAGAGAACATGAGTCTTGATTCTCTCTCTCTCTCTCTCTCTCTCTCTCTCTCTCTCTCTCTCTCTCTCTCTCTCTCTCTCTCTCTCTCTCTCTCTCTCTCTCTCTCTCTCCTCTCTCTCTCTCTCTCTCTCTCTCTCTCTCAGCATTACTTCGATTCTAATGACGACTTTACTCGATGAGTCCCTCGACTCATGATTTTACATGTATTTCTTGTCGTCTCCTTACTCTTTTATTTCCAATGGCGGAATTTTTTCTCGGTAGTATTCGTGATGAAATAATTTCAAAAATAGATTTATATACATATCTCCACGTGTTATTTTTTAAAATCTTCTGCTAAAAAAAAATCATTTTGATGTACATGTTTTTGCAACTCGTAGTAACTCGATACAGCTGACAATGCCAAGTGTTGTCAAGCTTTTCCGTGCAGATGCCGGTACTTTTATTTAATTTCAGATTTCTTAATTTGTCGATTTTCTTTTGAAATCAAGTTTGCTGTGCGTAACTATAAAAAATTGTATTTTGTTGTACAAATGTGAGATAAATTTTGCAAATCATAAAAAGGAAAAACCTTTATAAATTTTATTAAAGCAGTCTTACCAAATTAGGGGTAAAGTTTCTAAATATGAAGGAAATAGTGTCCATCTTTTGAAGGGCTGTCTGTCAGTTGCCTTTTTGTCTTCTGCTTGTTAATTTTGGTTTGAGTGAATAAGATAACATTGTGGTGTCAGTGAACAGCTATCGATCTATTGTTTTAAGGATATAATATCAAGTTGCTAGTTAATAGTTATAGTTTAGCACTTTGTGGTTAACATTTTTTGTTCTTGTTGTTGTTCAACTTAAAAAATAAAAAATAAAAATATTTGAAGAACAGATATTAGAGACTTATTTAAAAAAAATGTAAGCACTATGGTAATCTAAAGTAGACGGTGTTTTTCCTTCACAAGCGTCTATAGGTAAGTCAGGCGCAATCAAGGGATACAGAAAGGATTGTTCATCCCAACGATATTGGCAATTTCATAGGTACGGTAATTAGCAGTAAGGAAAAAGTGGAAATATTAAAATATCTCTGGAAACCAGATTCAAAATATATATTTCCTGCCAGGGTTGTGGAGTCGGAGTCGGAGTCGGAGTCGGAGTCGGTCGGAGTCGGAAATTTTCAAGAGGTCGGAGTCAGAGTCGGAGTCGGAGTCGGAGTCGGAGTCGATAACTTTCAAGATAGAAGAGTTGGGGTCAGAAAATTTTGAATTGACAAAGTTGTGAATTGTGACTTTGTGAGTGACTTCAATCACTTCATACAAGTTCACTCACTTGCGACTTCCACATCAGAAAATGCAATTGCAAACTTCGATTTTTAACCTGCATCTTATGTTTCAATTTGGATTATATTCTAACAAATTCAACCTTCAACCTTATACCATCTATATTTAAGATGCTGAAGAAATAAAAGGCTCCTTGGTACGAAGAGAAATTTCTCTCATTGACATTGATATTCTACTAGCTGCTGTTTATATTGATCCTATCTGCAGGGTAAGCTTAAGTGAAGATCATCAACAAAAAGCAAAATCTGCACTTTGCAACGTGGTCATTTGAATTAAAGGCTTGCAGGAAATTCAAAAAGAAAAGGATACATCTATACATATTGTAAGTGATGAAATTAAAACTATCCCCATTACTTCCTTTTCAAGCCATTTTCAGAAAGCTCAGATTTGTATGAAAAGCTTCTAGATATTGAAGAGCCTAGTCGAACGCGTCGACGTTTTCAAGAAAAAAGTCAAGGTCCTTCTTCATCCTTGTACACAATATTCCATAACTTTTAAAAAAAATTATTTGCTACAGTGAAAGAAGTTGAAAAAATTGATATAACTTCGAAGCTTAAATTAGAAGAGGCCATCGAAAAGTATTCAGACATTGTACAAGAAGCTGCAATTACTGTTACTGCTCTACCTCCAACACAAGTTAGCGTTCAACGGCTTTTTCTGCTCTTCGCATTATAAAATAGACCTAAGAGGAAAAATGAAGGAAGACCTGGCAGATGCTATTCTATTTTTAAGAACTAATTCATTCAATGAGTAGATGATACTACTAGATGTAAGTTCATGTAACTAAGTAATGGAGCAGTTTATATATATATATATATATATATATATATATATATATATATATATATATATATATATATATATATATATATATATATAGCAGTTATATTGTTATATAGTTACTATAATGTTATGTTATGGGCGTAGCCAGGCTGAGGGCTGCAGCCCCTCGAAATGACAGTGCAATTTTTCAGCAGAAAACAAACTACAATATATATATATATATATATATATATAGCAAGTATATATAATATATTTTGCACAGCAGCATATATATATATATAAGTTGTTATATATATATATATATAGCACACATAGAAGCCCTTATTCAGAAAAAAAAAATCGAAAGCATAGACAAACAACTGAACACTCAAAATATAGAAAAAATGTGTGAAGGAAAATAGAGAAAAACTTGTACCAATAATTGAAACTATACGTTTATTTGGCCAGCAAGGTCTTGCATTAAGGGGCTCAATTGACTCTGGACGTATTGAATTATCAACTCCAGCTGAAAATGACGGAAAGTTTAGAAGCCTTCTTAGATTTCGAGCAATGACCAGGTTTTGAAGAACCACTTTACTTCTATCGTCCAAAAATCAATGTATACGAGTCCGATGATACAGAATGAAATCATACAGTCATTTATTCAGCTTTTACAAAGGAAAATAATGGAAGAAGTTAATAAAAACAATTTTTTTCTGTATTAGCTGATGAAACAACGGATATTTCCCAAACAGAACAGTTTTCACTGTTTAAGGTACGCGATTGGTGGTGATAGAGGTGATACTCCTTTTACTTTAAGAGAGAATTTTTAACATTTGTTCCGGTTTATGATATCTCAGAGAAACCATTCTCAAATGTAAGTTTGGATAGACTCGGCTATCTTGGCTTAAAACTCGAAAATTTAAGAGGCCAAGGATATGATAGAGCCTCTTCCATGAGAGGCGAATTCCGAGGAGTGCAATCTGTTATTCGGAATGAGTATCCTAAAGCTCTATAGACACATTGTGTAGCACATTGTTTAAATCTATGTCTCTCAGACTCTTCTAAAATTCAGGCAATTCGAAATGTCTTAGGATTCATCTCTGAAATATGCACTTTTTTTCGATCGAGTCCGAAGCGCACAAAACTTCTGGAAGATAAAATAAAAGAGTTTTCTAGTAACCAAAATAACAAGCGGATCAAAAAGATGTGCAAGACCAGATGGTGTGAACGGCATGAGGCAGTTTTTCTTTTTAAAGAGACTCTTTAGCTAATACTTGCGTCACTGGAAGAAATAAAAGAATGGCCTGGTGAATTATCACAGAAAGCTACTGTTAAATTAATCAGTAATTTGAATTTTATAATAACATTATACGTTTAAGTAAATTTTTGGAATAACCTACACCTTGTCAAACAGAGCTACAGAGTGTCCATTTGGACATTGTCAGCGCGATAAATGAAAGACATTATTCAACTTCTCGAAAAAGATAGACAAAATGGAGACACAAAGATTAAAACCATATCCACACAAGCTAAAAATGTATGCGACAGCTTGGGCATTGAAATAACAATTCCAAGAACTACGAAGTTCCAGAAACATCGTTGTAATGTGGCTACATCAGATCCCGAATCATATTGCCGCATCTCGGTTTTTATTCCGTTTATTGATGATCTGATTTCTTCGTTGACTAATCGACTTCTCTCGCATGAAACCACTATCATTTCACTTCAGTATAGTTTACCAGAAAAGTGCAATGTACCTTATAAGCATATTGAAAAAGCATCCTCTTTATAAAGACGACCTTCCAGACCCCTCACGAGGATACACTAAAATGAGAGTGGTGTATCTGGCAGCGTAAATGGCTGTTAGAAAATGAAAACCAAAAATCGGTGCTTTGGCTAAGTGTAACAAGAGGAGGTTTCCTAACATTGCTACTCTCCTGAATATCTTAGTAGTATTGCCTGTATTCACCGCAACAGTAGAAAGAAACTTTTCGACATTAAGGCGTCTGAAAACGCATTTACGGAAGTTTTGGAGAGGATCGCATTACAGGTCTTGCTTTAACTGTCAATTCATCGAGATCTAAGCACAGAAGTCAGCAAATGAAGATATTTTGAATAACCTCAATCAAAAAAGCAAGGAAACTGAAATTGACCTTTATAAAACGATAGTAAGTTTCTTATGAGTCAATGCATAAGAGCA
>JABUQX010041157.1:27500-31042 GCA_015478945.1 Trachelipus rathkii | reverse complement strand
ATATAAGAAGCATTTCTTTTCAGCAAAAAGAGCGGTGTTTAAATTTTGGAATGGTTTGCCCAGGAGGTTGTATATATATATTAAATATATATATATATATATGTATTAATATATATTTATATATATATATATATATATATATATAGATATATATATATATAATATATATATATATATATAATGTCGGAATAGGGAACCGGGAACTGTAGCGATGACTGTGCTGGAAATGCCACGCCTCGCCCACTGATATATTATATATATATATATATATATATATATATATATATATATATATATATATATATATATATATATATATATATATATATATATTTATTTTTTTTCCTTCTCACCCCCTCTCACCCTCTCTTCAGCCTCCACACTCTTCAAGGTAACCCGCCACTTTTGGCCGGTCTCCTCCATAGATCTACCAGGGCTGAGATGTTCCAGATTGCTCTGGGTTGAGAGTTAGAACGACAGGTCAGAAGGAAGTGAGAGACTGTTTCAGGGGCCAGGTTACAATTTGGACAAGTGTTTGAAATGGCTTGGTTTAAATTGAATCTGTGTTTGTAGTACTGTAGGTTTGGGTGGTGGCCGCATCTTAGTTTGGCCAAGGATGTTTGCATGGATCTGGAGAGCGAGTTGAATTCTGGAGCTATTTCGGGTGGATGTTCGTTTAGTATGTTGTTAGTTGGTCTGTTTCTTAGGTAGTTTTCAATTAGAAAGGTGTGGATATGTTTGGTGTGTTATGTGTTACTTTGAGGAGGTGTGATATTGTTTAGAATTTGTTTATAGAGTAGTGCTGGAGAGGAAGGAGGTTGTTTAAGTCTGTGGTAAGTAGGATTAGAGATAGAGAGTGCTGCGTGACATGGGTGTTGGGGTGTTAGTGTTTTGACAAAGAATTAAGTGTCTATTATTTCCAAGTGTATGCCTATAGGTAAGATTTTAGTTTCTTCGTGTAGATGATGTGTGGGAGTTGTAGAGGGGCATCCTGTTATTATTCTAAGTGTCTTGTTTTGTGTAATTTGTAATTTTTCCTTATTTTTGGTTAGGAGCGGGTTCCATATGGGAGAGGCGTAATTTAGAGTCGGACGGATTAATTGATTATAGATTGTGGTGGCTATTTGTTTGTTGTTTGTGATTTCAGTATTGGCTATGATCCCTAATATATTTAGTTTTTTGTTTGCTGATAAAGTAATGTGTTTTGTGGTGTTTAGATTTGAAGTTTAGATGAGTGTCAAGTGTGATGTCTAAGATTATGGGAATTTTGTTTAGTGGAATAACCATGTTATTTAGGTGGATTTTGGGGTGTGAGGTTCCGAGTTGTCTGTCTTTGGTGATGAGAGTGATTGATGATTTGTTTGATGAGGCGGACATTCTGTTGTCGGTTAACCATGTTTGGATTAGGCTGATGTATTGTTGTGTCAGATTTGTTGCTGTGTTTAAGGTTCTGATGGGTAGTGGCGATGGTGATGTCTGAGTAGGCTGTAATGTTGGTGTGGTTTGTTTATGGCTGTGGGAGTTCGGCAGTGAATAGGACGAAAAGAGTAGTGGACAGTATTGTCCCTTTGCTGATGTTTAGAGTTCGTGATTTGATGCTGTTGATTTAGGTTTGTGCAGTTCTTCTTGATAGTAAGTTTGATAACCATTTTTTAAGATTTGTTGGGATGTTGGAGTTTAATATTTTGTGGATAAGGTTGTGTTTTGGGATTGTATCGAAAGCTTTGTGATATCGATTGCGATGAGTATTGTTTTGTGTGTGGGTGTGGAATTTAGGCCGTTTATTATGGGTTGAATGTTGTTTGAGTGCTTTTGGTTGAGTGATGTGATTTGGAAGATCCATTTTGCGAACTTTTGTATTTGGGGATGTGAGGGCATTTGATTCATAATAACATTTTCGAAGTTTGATATGTACATATCGCAGTGATGGTTATGACATATTGAGGAAGAGGTTTGGATTGGTCTTTCGGGTTTATAACTCTGGTTAATTATAATTGTATTTTTCCAGATGTGCGGGAATAAAGTTTAGATTGTCGAAATATGTGCCAGTTCTAGATTTGTCGAATATAATGTGCCAATTGCTGTTAATGTCTGTATTCCCTAGGTGTTTTTAGGTGTTTGTTTTTGAGATATTGTTTAGGGCCTCTGGCTGGGGTTTTTATGGGAATTTTATGTCGTTTTTTAAGGTCTGCAATGGTTATTTATTTTGTTTGGTCTTGGTTGCTTTTTATTTTCTTAAGGAATTTTTCGGTTTTTTCGTGGGTTTGTGGATTTGTTTAGCGTAAATTGTGTGGCTGGTATTTTGCGGAGTTGTTTGTAGGTTTTGACGGGTTTTTGTAAGGTTTGGTTTTTGGTGGACTCGTGTGTGCGTGGTTAGGAATTATTTGAGTTTTTCAGGATGTTTATAGTTTTCCACATTCTTATGTTGTTGGTGGTTTGGAGGTTGTTTGTGAGAAAAGTTTGGAAATTATTAGAGTGCGTTTTCGTTAGGTTTGTGATTCGAGTGTTTAGTGTATTGATTTATGATTGAGCTGTATTTCTGAGAGAATTCCGCTTTTTGATTAGGTTTTCTATTTCGGGGGGGGGCAAGGTTGGATTGTATTTATTAAGGAATCCTTTGGAGATATGTGGGTTTGCGCTTTTTGTATTTGAGTTAGTGCAGTGTTTGGAGGATTTGTTGGAGGAAGGTGTTGGCCTTTGATGTTTAGAGTGAGTATAAGTTGTTTTCTATATGGTTAGTGAATTTTTCCCAGTTGTTTTTTTTGTAATTTGTATATGTTTTTCTGATAGGGTGGGGGGTGATTTATTGGAGTTTTGATATTTAATGATGATAGGGAGATGGTCGGAGTTTAAGTCGGTTAAAGTGGACCAAATTAATTTGTGTAAACTGAGTGAGCAGAACATTAGGTCTGGGGAGGTGTAAGTTTGATTAGTTTGGGGTGAGATTCTGGTATGGTGGTTTGATTAGTTTGGGGTGAGATTCTGGTATGGTGGTTTGGGTTGTTGAGGATGTTTAGGCTTTCAAGGTTTGAGAGGATATGAAGGTAGGGTTTCAAGGTTTGAGAGGATATGAAGGCCTCTGGAATTGGCAAATTGGGCTTTGTAACATGTTGGATGGTGAGAGTTGAAGTCACCTCCCATTTTTAAGTTTGGGAGGTTGGAAAAGTGAGAAAGATTTGGTTTATAATTATTAGGGCAGTGTGGTGAGGAATGTTTATGTTTATTAGATTGTGTGTGTTTTTGTTTATCATTATTGTGAAAGATTGAAGTTTTGTAATGTCTTTTAGTAAAGTGGAGGAATGTGATGTGGTGTTAGGGAAGGAAGTTATTTATGAGAGTTAGTAGGGAATGATTTTTTAGGGTTTAAGGTGAATGGATGGTTTATATTTGTAAACCTTTAGGTCTGGGAGATTGCATTAGCTAAACCTTAATTTGGTTATATATTATATATATTATATATATATATATATAAATATATTATATATATTATATATATAATTATATATTATATATATATTAGTATATATATAATATATATATAT
>JABUQX010041157.1:10000-22500 GCA_015478945.1 Trachelipus rathkii | reverse complement strand
AGATCTGCGGACAACATTTTTTCTGTTGAGTTTTCCACCAGTTTGACATTATAGGTTAAATATTGGGAACCACCTACAACTATTTTTCGCAATTTAGTAAAAATCTATATAAATATATATATATATATATAGTAGTATTCGAGAGGGGTCCGCAGACAACAATTTATAGTATACGAACACTAAAGTTAACATTGCTGTTGAGGGCTATCAGAGATATTTAAGGGTTCATACCGACATTATTGTGCATTATTTTTCGTTGATTACGAAATAAAACAAAATGGTGGATTTTACCATTTTAATTGGTTGGGTTTTGTGTCTGCTGTTTCTCGTACTCTCTTATTTGGTTCGATGGGCGTGGGCCACCAAGGTGACCCCGAACGCCAACGGAGGGGCCAAGGGAGGGGGAGATGAGGATGATGAGACGCCTCTCGACCACGATGAGCAAGGGGACAATGGCCACGAAAACGAAGGAGACGAGGGTGAGAACCTCGACTTGAATAAAAATGAAACTGACGAAGGTCAGGGGCAGGGACAAGTGAATTTAGGGGGGGGGCACAGACGAGACGCCTACTACAAGAGGGGGGCAAGAACCTCCCACAAGGAACCCTTCTATTTTAGATCCTTTGTTGCCGAGCACCAGTCAGAACCCATACAGCGCATTTTTTAGCCTAACGCCCCAAGACATCCGAGAGAGGAGACCATCGCAAAAGGTCGAGACCCCACCATATATGCAAAAGACAGTTGCGTTGGACAACACATTGAATCTACAGCTAAAGCCTGCTACTGTTGACACTACTGTTAAAAAGAAAGTTCGTAGAAACTGGGGTGGATTCGAACCACACAACCTCAATGAAAGCAAGTGGGAAGGTGCAGAAATACCGAACACCTCCCCATGTGGGACAGGAGGCCCCCCAGCGATCCAAAACCAAGCCATAGGATCAGCCCAAACCCCTGCTGGACCTAACAACACTCAACAACAGGCAAGCGTCCTCACAGGAGGAGTTATGGGAGGAACCAACAACGTAGGTGCGCTGCAGCAGTGACAGAGCACCTCTCATTATGGTTTTTTTACGCAACGGGGACGATGCCCCCACCTCCTTTTACACAGGCCATATGCCAACGCTGGAAATTACCACATGCCTAACCACCACCACATCCCATACCTAACCAACATACCCTTACCGCTGGACAGTGGCCAGGTTAGCGCCTTATATGCCTCACAAACGCAATGGGAGGTCCTTATTATCCCCACTAATTTGTGTTTCAACAACCGCTTTTTTCCCACGATTCCAAGAGAAATGTTTGAAATTATTCGGCAACAACATTCTGAAAACGCAGAAACATGGAAGGAATCTTGTATCACAGACTTTCGTCACTTCTTGAATGAAAAGCTAGTGGCCTTTTAGGCCCAAACTAACTGAAAGTGCACTAAGATGCACTTTTGCCAAGTCTGGTGCTATATCCTCAGATCAAAACAGCGAGGCTAGAAAATACGTTCTTAGAGAAAATAGTTTTTCCAAATTCACTAAATTAGAAGATTTTCTCGCTCAGTTAAAGACTTATCTACAGCCGGAGGAGAAGAAAACGATTTTCGAACTCTGGTTGGACTTTTTAGAATATAGAAGAGAGAGAGACTCAATCTTCACTGATTTTGTGTTAGAGTTGAAAGAACGGTTATATAAATATCAGAGCCGCCTTCACGATCTAGATGATAAGGCGATGTTCAACTCAAGGCAGATAAACATCTTGGTTACTGGGAAGATCATTCAGAACGTAAATGAAAGGAGAGATGGAGAGAGATTACGAGAGAAGATCCTTAGGGTATTTGATACTGAGATGAGCTTAAATGAGTTGATAGACAAGTTATCTCAAATTTCAAATGGAGCTTTATTAAAAGATGAGTATAGAAGGCCAAATGAGGTCCGCACCACCAGGGTGTTCATGGCCAAAGAGGAATCGGGTGGGAGACAGAGGGTGGGAGTTAATAACTCATATAGGGAACAAAATAAGCCAAGGTAGTTGAGGAGGAAGGGAAGGGAGGAGGTTGAGACCTCACTACACTGCCTTGCAAAGGAGGAGAGATGAGGTAAAGCCGAATAATACTTTTCAAAAGAAAAGAGAAGAGGTGAAGACGGGGTATGGTACACAGAAATTTAAGGGCACTTTAAAGAAGATGTCAGCCCAAGAGTTGAGAGAACACTTTGTGTGTTTCTTTTGTGAATCAGTGGGACACTCGTCCCAAGCATGCCGCTGGGAATGGCCGTACTGCCGAGAATGCATGGCATACCATCGAAGGGGGTCGCAACCTAAGTGTAGAGGAGCACCGCCCTGGAGACCTACCCCAGAAACCCCGCTGATGTTCATTCCATATAATAGCAAGATCGATATGGAAAAAGGGGTAAAAGCGAGAAAGCCAGAACCTTACTACCCAGACAAGCGAGGGCCCAGGACCTTTCCCAAGAAAAAGGGAGGGTACAAGCCCCCAGATGGGAAGGTAAAGACTAACGCGAGAGTATATATGGCTGAGAGCCAGCCAAGAGCATATTTTGAGGTAAAATGGAAAGGAATGTGGAGGATGGTGATGATGAGGTAATAGAGAAATCTTCTCTATGCCTCAGTATATGGATAGATGAATGAAATTTTTAGAATGCGGGCAAGAGAGGAGACGTGTGGAGAAAAAAGTTTAAAGATAGGGAGAAAAGATGGGAAGTTAAGAAAGAAAAAGAAGAAGAAGTCGTACTAGCAATCTTTTTAGGCGCTGGACGACACTTTGTACATCGAATGTTTACACTTTGCTTCCATCTATGAGTAGTAGGCGAGGCGAAGACCAAAGTTTTGGTTGACACCGGATCTAGCGTTAGTATTGTCACAGCCCGAAGGCTCAAACAATTGGAAAAAGAGGGAAACTTTAAAGTACCCCTCCGTAAGACCGATTTAGTAGTACAGGGGGTGAACAATAAGCCAACGGTATTGAAGGGAGAAATACAGTTATATCTTCGCCTGCATGAAAAACATTACCTCAACTACTTTCCAAGTGAGTGATAACGATGGAGAGAATAGTTGGGATATTCTTTTGGGTAGCAATGTTTTGTCTAACATTCCCATAACTTTGAACTTCTTTTCTGCACAGATGTCTATCAAGGAAGATAGAGAGGTAGACATTCCGATCTTTGCCGATCCACTCGGAATTTATTTGGTTAGAGAATTTTCTGATGGGAATCTTAAAAGAATAAGAGACCTCAAGAAAAAGGAGGAAAAGTTACCCCAGGCCCGAGGGCCTAGAGGGGGAGAACCAAAGGATTCGACGAAATTTTCGGCGACAACCACCCGCAGCGCGCTGCGGATGAGCACTTATTTCCTAAGAAGCCGCCTTGCCAGTTAAAACGCACGCAACGCGGATAAGCATCTCTTTTTCGTAGGGAGGCCGCTTGCCAGTTAACAACGTACGCAACGCGGATAAGCATCTTTTCGCATAGAGAGGCCGCCTGGTCAGTTAATACTAATAACGCACACGCCGCGGTTTAATTTTCTCAATTCCTATCGGAGGGCAATGTGTCTGCATCCCAAAGGGGGGGGACAGCCTCGTCAGCGAGAAATTCGCCTAGGCAGCAAGAACCTAGACACGGAAAAAGAGATAGGGAAATTGCCTTGAACGGAAAAGCTCCAGTTGAGACAGACAAGGTGAAAGGGAGGACAGGGAGGGAATTAGCTACTCTCCCCTCAACCCATCACAGCGCTGATCAAAGAGGGGCCAGATCCAAACTCAAGCACACTCCCTCAGATTTGGAAGAAAATTTGGGCCAATCCGAAGATTTGGAAGTTTTGGAGAGCGATGACCATGAAGGAGATGGCCATTTGATGATGGATGAAGAAATTAAGATAAAGTTAAAGGTAATTGAGATGACTGTTTTGCCTAGTAACTCATGCGGATATCTAAAACTCCAACCCGAAACTCAAGATGATTTTGAACTGGAGCGGCTGTGCATAATGACACCAGCTTTCACCAAAGGACCATTGTACGTCGGGAATACAATTAGTCCTGTGAGGGATAACACGGTTATCCTCAGTTATATAAATTTGAGTGATCAATTGTTTTGTTTGGAGAAAGGTGTGTATCTAGGAGAAGGGTATCCGATTATTAGCAAACAGATCAGAAGAAGCACAGACAATAGAGGACACCAGAGCACAGTTTCTGCCAATGTAGCCACCTGCTCAAAAGGTCTTACGAAGACAGAGTTGAGGCGAGTGTACAAAGAAATTATTGAAGAGAAGATGTCAAAAGAAGAAACAGAAAACTGTCTTCTCGAAAAGCCAGAGTACATGGAGGAACTGTTAGAGCTCCTCATGGACTACCATGATGTATTGGCACTAGATGATGATGCTGTCCCCGTCTGTCCGCTTCAGAAATTTAAGATTGAGCTGTTACCCGATGCCCCGAAAGTCATTTTTCGTAAACAATACAGATTACCGCACCGGTACTTGCAAGACATCGATGATTTCACCGATTCTGCACTGAAAAAGGGGTACATCAAAGCAGGATACAGCCCCCACTCGTCTCCGTTACTGGTGGTGGCTAAAAAGAACAGTTCAAAGCCTAGGGTGTGCCTGGATTACAGGTACCTCAACTCCCATAGCGTTCAGGACGTGTTTCCTTTGCCTTCAATCGACGAGATTTTCACATCCCTAGGGGGTAATACAGTGTTTACCTCCGTAGATTTATTGGATGCATACAATGCACTTGAGATAGAAGAGGAGACGCAAAAGTTGATGGCGTTTAGGACAAGGAAAGGCCTTTGGTGTCCCACTCGCTTGGATGTTCGGCCCATATAGAATGCTCTAGCATTTATGCCCGCAACTCAATGACCATGGCCTTAACATGCTGCTAGGGCCTGGTAAGCACAAGTCTATCTGACGATGTATTGGTGCTAGGAAGGAATGTGCCCCGAACACTTGAAAAGTTTGAAGAAAGTGGCCTCACTGGGCTTTCCAGAGAAAATTAAGGGCTTAGAAATAAAATTTCGCAAGTGTAGCTTTTCCTAACAATCAGTCTGTTTGGTACTTAGGTTCAAGATAGGAAGATCATGGAATTTAGCGGATCCGCCAAAGTAGAACAATGAAGAGTTTCGTCCCTCCTACAACCGTGAAGGAGACACCAGAGTTTTACTTGGTTTGCTCTCTTATTTCGCTCCTGCATCAAGGACTTCGCCTGCGGTAGCACAAACCTCTGTATTGAGTTGATAAAGAAAGATGTCCGTTTCCTTTGGACGGAAAAAACTACAACAAGCTTTCGACACTTTAAAAGAGAAACTAGTGGTGCAGCCACAACTGACTTTTCCTGATTACAGCAAAGAATTCTTCGTGAACACAGATGCCAGTATTAACGGAATAGTGTAGGAGTGGTTGTAAACAACTGACAGATGAAGGGATAAGAGAAGCCCTTGTCTTTCGTGTCCGGACACTCAGGGGCAAAGTGAGTTTACAACTATGATAGCGTATCGAAAAGGAGGTGTTTTTAGCGCGTGGTGTTCTGCTTGCAAAAGTTTAAGAACACCATCTTCGGTACAAGGTCACTATCATCACCGACAACCAACCTCTTCTGCTTTATTTTTAGAAATAAGCAGCAGACCGGCCGTTTAGCTGCGATGGCAATCTCTTAGTAAACAGTTTTTTCTCACCCACTCATAGTAATATTAAAAAAGGAAGAATACAACGTGCCCCAGACTACTGAGGTGAGGCATCCGGCATCTCAATGTGTTCCTGGTCAGAAGAAAAAGCGAAAACAGAGAAAACAGAGAAAGCAGAGAGAGCAGAAACAACAGAAAAGTTCCCGCGAATCGATTTCGCGTTGAGTCGGGAAAATTTCATCAAAGAACAACAGAAATGTCCCCGTGTAGGAAAATGGGTAAAATGGGCCGAAGAGAATCCCAATACACACCCTCACATCTTAACTAAAAGGCATTTGTACTCACGCTTGTGGAAGCAAAACTTATCTTGTACATGTCGCATGATAGTAATGAGATTTACAGCGTGATAGACCAGTGCCACGCTTCATTAGCTAGCGGGCACGGGGGTCAACAGAGAACTGAAAAAAGAGTAGAGGAAAAATATTATTTTCCTGGGATTCAAAAGTTAGTTAAAGAATACTGTAGTCAATGTGTGTCTTGCGCTAGAACTAAGGGTCCTAGACCCCCGGTAGCAGAGATCAATCGATGGCCGCTGCCGTACACACCTTTTTCACGCGTTCATGTTGACAGTATTGGAAAATTACCTTCTTGTACAGGATCAGGAGCCAAATACATCTTAGTATTTCGCGACGTTTTGACACGATATGTCGAATTAGTGCCTTGCAAGACTAGGACGAGTGAGGAATGTGCCAGAGCATTGCAAGAGAGGGTCATATGTAGACATAGTGCCCCTCAACTGCTTGTCTCTGACAATGCCTTGGAATTTACGAGCCAGGTGTTTAAAGACCTATGTAAGGCGTGGAGGATAAAGAAGATAGAAATTTTGCCTTACAAAGCATCCCAAAATGGTGTTGTAGAAAGAATAAATGCTGATATTGAATCTTTCTTGCGGCATTACGTGAATGCAAATCACAGAGACTGGGATAAATACCTGAGCTTTGCCCAAATCGCTATCAATTCCGCGTATAATCGATCTATAGGGTCTTCACCCCACTTCCTGTTACATGGTTACATAAAGAGGCTCCCTTACGAGATGCCTGATTATGTATCACCCTTTGTGAATAAGTCTGAGAAAATGAGATTCATTTCGTTCGGACAGAGTAGTACGATAGGTGGAGAGGAGTCGATTATAAACTCACAGCAGAATTTTGGCAAGAGAGAAGCTAGAAAGCGGAAACCCCACAAAAACTTTGGAGCAACAACATAAAAGGGCCAAACAAAGAGAATTCAAAATAGGGGATTACGTGTTCGTTAGAGCAGTAAAAAAGCCCCATCAAAGTTCGAAGTTATGTGCCAAGTTTGACGGGCCATATATTGTCCAATGTTTGAGAGGACCAAATAAACTGATGGTATATTGTTTAGATTCAGGCCGAACCTTCCCTGTCCATGTGGACAACGCCAAGGTGATCCCGGCAGAAAAGTTCACCGAGTCACATTTTGACTTTATGAATGATGAAGTTTGGAATCCCCACGCGGTGGAAGAAATGTTAAGCTCCAAAGAACAAAAAAGGGAAAGAATTGAGGAAAGACAACAGAGAAGCGACCCAGGAGTCCCTTCTGAGAGAAAAGAAGAAGAAGAAAGAGGAGAAGAGGAGAAGAAGACGAAGAAATAGAAGAAGTAGATGAAGTGGAAGAACTTCCTCCTCCCACAGATCAAGTGTCTTCCCAATATTCTTTCCAAATTCCCATAACGCCACAAATCAGTCCGGACACAGCTACTTTCCAACTCCCCATCCCCACAATCTCAGCAAGAATACTACAACTCTTACTCTATCCCCCCACCTCAGCAGGTACCGAGTAGTTCAAATTCTTGGAGCCATCCGACTCCAGTGCAACAACCGACCCCGGTGGAACCCGTAAGAGAAAGTAAACCCGTGGAAGAAAGAAGATTTAGCGATGAGATTGTAGAAAGAAGAAGATACAGCGATGTAGTCGTCGGAAGAGCACGTCCAGACAATGAATTTAAGTGTTCCACTCCAAAGATTGACTTCTCAAAAACATCCCTCCATACCCATGCGGTTCGGAGAAAGAGTTTAGACCAATCTTTATCCCCTATTGCAGCAAGAGATTTCCCTGAAAACCCTGTTCAAGAAAACTCTTCAGGAGCCAACCCAGCACGCGGAAAAAGTGAGGTGTACGGAGCCTATGGTGGAACCCCTCCAAGAGCAAATTCCCCGGTGAAATCTCCAATTTCCCCAGTGAAAGATGGCCGTTTTCCCATTCCCCCGCCACTGTTGTAGAATCACCCCCTATGGAATTCGTCAGAGATGACAGAAAACAAGAATCCATCCTACAGACCACATAATTTGTTTACTGGTCCCAGAGATTCTCACCCATGGTTACAAGAAGTCAAACAAGGATGAGGGAACAGCTTTACTACAGCAACAGCCCGAGGCAAGTGACAACACGGAGACTACAGCGAAGACTCCCTGTGCCAGCCTCCACTTGTCAAATTGGATTTGAACACAACAGTCCGAGGAGGGAAAGCTTGGTATTTGCCTCCTGGTTACTAGTTCATCCCAATTTTGTATATACTTTGTATACTTCTAGATTTAAGAGAAAATTCTTATAGTTTGTAGAATGAATTCTTCTTATTCTGTTAGTCTAAGAAGGATACTTTAATTTTAAGAATATGATGAAAGTACATTTCGCTTCGCGTCTGTATTAATTTTTTTTAGTTAAGAACACTTAGTGGTTAGGGAAAAATTTTAGACTGGATTAGTTGACGATCGTCATAAATTTAAGATAATTAGCTTGGATTAGCATATAATCATAAGAAATCTAATCTTAGATTTTAGATGTAACTTCGTCAATTTAGAACTAGATTAATTCATAGATATAAGCCTGATCAGTTATAGTTTTACTCATTTTTTTTATAAAAAAGAAACCTTTTAAAAAAATGTTTCACTCTCAGAACAAGGGGGGGGCAGCAAATTGTTTAATACAAAACAAATACATGAAATAGGAAAATTCCAAAACTTTTCTATTTGAAAACAAAAAATATAAGGTAACGAAGTAACGTAAGTAAGTAATAAAACTAAATTAGTAATTAAGCAACTATAAGAATTAAAGTTAATAAGTAAGTAACTTAAGTAACTAAATAGTATACTAAAATTAAGGTTTAAAAAGAACTCTTCCATTTAAGATTTTATAACTCTAGCTAACTCGATTATAGTTAGAGACTAGTTAGGTTAGGTAAAATAAGAGCGGCGAACGCTTTAACTAACCAATTAATTTTAAACAATTATTAAACATAATTAGGCGACCTTATAATTCATGCACGACAAGAAAAGTATATACGTTAGAATATTTCAGAAATGATTTCGGAATACCGAGCTTGTTGGGCTACTCAGTGCATTGATCCAATACTATGCCAAAAGCAACCTCATACATGAAAAAGAAGAAACGAATGATTCCTACCCTGGTTTTAGTTCTATACTCGTAACAAGGGAAGCAACTTCATAGAAGGATACCTCGACCTAGTTATCTCCTTAGAATGTCCTTCAGACATCAAAGAAACTATCATCAAGACGACTAAACTGGTAACAACGTCCAAAGAATCATTTCTATCATCGTTCGAAACCAATGTTTCTATGCTTTTTTCAACACAATCAACAGGGCTCACCAACCCATGGGAATTCAAATTAATAACCATTCGAGTAAAAGTGCTGAGCCCAGAAAGCTGGAACGTAAGTAAGTGAACTGCCCTTGGAGTCTCAGCACGATCAAAAAGGGAAGCGAGCCGCTTTTGTGAATTTGGCGAGACGTCCTCACATCTTTTTGGTACGGCTAACAGACAAACAGGTAAAACTACTTCGAAAGAAGATCAACATCTTAGGTAATTATGCCTCTACCTCAAATTTATTGATTACTGAATTAAAGGAACAATTGAAAGCGAATACTCGTACTTTAATAAATTTTAGGGATAGCTTACAAAAATTGATAGAGTTTCAGAATAGTCTAGGTGCTACGCACAATATAATAAACCAATTGGGCAGCATAAGGGCGTTAATTAAACTCTAAATTGAACAACAGTTCATAACATATCAGATTCCATCCAATTAGTGACTAATTCACTCCAAACTTCGCAAAAAACAAAATAACTAACTCGCAACTTTTTTCTCCCATCTTCCTATTGCCTTTTGTACTAGAATATGAACAAAGAACTAACTTCCCACAGTTCATTCCTCTAGAAACTAAAAACATATCAAAACTTTTCTAAACCTAATTCTTGGACTATCCCAATCCGCAACTAGCCCGCTATGGAATTTAATCACCTTAATTCCTTTAGTCCTCATAGAGAAATTCGTGCTCCTACAAACTAATACCTTTTCCTACCCACCTTCCTTTAAATAAATCACTAGTTTCGAGTCATGTACAACGACCCAAATAGTTACTTCTTTGTAAATTACGGTAATCGGAAATACACTTACCTTAAAGACTCAGCCCATGATCTTTGTAGACATTTAGGCCAACTAGCAGTTTGCCCTGTCCCAAGTCTCAGTGGTTTGCCTTCCATGATGAATCATCTTGTCTATTATCTTTAATCTTGATTTCATCTAAAATGATTTTTTCAACATGCCCTCTCGTGCAGAATATAAGTCTATAGTAAACCTTATACTGTCGCGCTTTAGGACACTTCACCCTTATTTCTTTTTCAGAAAAAACCTAGGGCTTCGATGCATGTGAGAAAAACCCCAATTCTATCCAGGCATGTCTATGACTTATGTCTTAGCTAGCCTCAGCGGATGTGCTTTCAATCTTTCTATAGTTTCAGTTTAGATACCTCTATTCACGAGCTTGAAAAGAACATAACCCTTTCTTCCTTAATTTCTTATTCTGATCACGTTTTATTCAACTTCTTATCTCAGCGTTGCTTTACCTACCACATTTCTTCCTGTTTTGTTCTCTAAGTTGTCAAACTTAAATAGAAATTTCGATTGGAATCAAAGAGCTATGATCAATTAAATCAAACAATGCACCCATTTTACACCGTATTTTCCCCAGATAAAATTCATTCCATACATTTGGAGGAGGAACTTCCTGGCAACGATCTTTTTCCTCATGTTCTTTGTCATTGCCATATTTTCGTTTAGGACTAAATATGAGTATTTTCTTTGCAATATGTGCATAGCCCAAAGTACCCATTCAAACTGAAAGCATCCCGCTTCAGGCCATCCCAATCTAACGTACGTATCGCACTAAGCACCTGAAGATCTCCCTTAAATAACCTGGTTTTCGGATAAGATCTCGACCCAGTTCCCCAACTCCTGTCCAACGTTTGTCTTTACTTCCAAGACCTCCTATGCCTCTTCCTAACACTCGAGCTATTACTTCCTCTGAAAATCAAGCGACTTATTCGAATTAAAAAAATCAATCCTTAAGTAATGATTTTTGCCGCGGGGAGGGGAGCGCTTTGTATTACGTATAGTACTTTTTAATTTCGAAAATGGTATTCAATCCTTTTAATTAGGATTCCATCATTTTAAATTGATTCAAAATCGTTCATAAACGTTTTTTCTTTGAAATCATATCGATCGAAAAAGTCGCTTTAGAAACAAATACTGTTCCCGCTTTTCCTGCATTGCCCGTGAAAGACGACGACAATAGAATTTCTTGGTACGGCTTTTGTTTTGGCCTGCGTTGAGGGTTGACTCATTCGCAATCTTACAAGGGCGTCTCAGTTGCTTCGTGCTTGGTAAAGCTGTAGAAGTATTTGAAAGTGAAACGCTTGTGGTGAGAATAGGTTCTTTTAACGCTTTTCTACTGTTTGATTATAGTATACTATAATATATATATATATATATATATATATCATATATATATATATAATTATATATATATATATATATACTATATATATATAGTATATATATAAATATATATTATATATATATATATAATATATATTATTCAAATATCCTCCGTTGGTGTTTGATCCAGTTTCTTTGGCTCGAAATTAATAAATATATGGTGAAAATAATCATATTCGACCCACCACTCACCCCATGATTATATATGATATATTATATATATATATAATATATATATATATATATATAGTATATATATAATATATTATATATTATATATATAGTATATATATATATAATATATATATAGTATTATATTATATATTTATATATTTAGCAATACTTTAAAAGAATGTAATTATGTTTATAATTATATTCTTCCGGTATGTTTATATAAATTATAATTTAATACAGAGTTATAAACATTTTATATCTTAAGTAAAGGAGTCAACTCCACAATTGAAGGCGAAGCTAAATACATTTTTTTTTTTTTTAAAATTAATTTAAAATAAATATATAGGCATTTGTAAATGGCCTATAAGAGGTACGTGTAAAATGTGAATATTCTTTTCAATGTGAATATTAATATGTATCCTTCTAATTAACCATTATGTAATTTTATTAAATGAAAAATAGAATTAATTGAAACATGATTCTATTATATAATTAGATGGAATAAGCCATCATGATAAAATTATTGTTTTTAAGTATTATTTTTATGTTCATGAATGCTAACCATGCAACCACATGCCATTTACGCAAATATGTATTTAATTAGTAATTATTAATACCTTCATTAATTCCAGCAATTATATTTTGTTGTGTACTTTTCTTATCAAAAGTTTATCCCTTAGGTGTTTTTTATATGGATCCTGTTTTGTACCTTGTATGGTACCTGTGTGATTTGAGTTTGTGTCTTTAAAAGTCCCACATTGGGCGAAAATAAAGTATTGCTAGAAGACTTACTTCAATGCCCTTCTAGCCATAGATAGAAATAAGAGGT
>JABUQX010041157.1:2500-5000 GCA_015478945.1 Trachelipus rathkii | reverse complement strand
AATTAGGGTAGCCCCCTAGGTGACTTAGTGCGTAATGAGTGTCATTGCCCTCGTTGGTTCAGTGCAAGATCATAGATTACTCATTAAAGTACATAATGACCCCTTTTTGGCAAAACGGAAGAAAAGTGTGAAGTGGTGCTCCTTGATGTATTTAGAACATATAAAAAGATAGTTTGAAGCTTACTTTTTTTTGCAGTTCATAAATATTGGCATTGATTAAAGATTTACCCGAACATATTGTTTATTTACCAATTTATTACCTCACAATAAGTCCTAACCTAACCTAACCTAAGTCTGAGGTTTTATTCTTTTACAGGGTAGTATCCTAAAAAAAAATAGTAATAGTATTGCATATTTTTTATATTAAATATTCAATAGGTCTCTTAATTATTATGAGATGCTATAAGAAAACTTATGTTGTGAGAATTTATAAGAAAGATAGCTTAGGAGAGATGATTTTTGAAATTATAGGCTAGTTAGTTTAACATAAGAACATAGGAATATAAGAATATAAGAAATATAGAGGTAATAGGAAGCCATTATCCCAGTTAAAGTAGATAATCCTCTAACCTATGCTCATGCAATTATCAAAATCAAAAAGATATATATATATATATATATATATATATATATATATATATATATATATATATATATATATATATATATATATATATATATATATAGTAATACTGTAGACAGCGACCCACACATTTTTAGACCAAAAATTTTCTAAGTTCAAAAAAATTTCTAAGTTCAGAAAAGTTAAGTTAAGTTAGGTTTTTTAATAAAATTGTTTAGTGGCAAGCTTCTGACATAATTCCAGAAGCTTGCCACTAAAGAATTTTCTTAAAAAACTTAACTTAACTTAACTTTTCTGAACTTAGAAAATTTTTTGAACTTCGAAAATTTTTGGTCTCAACATGTGTGGGTCGCTGTCTACAGTATTACCATATATATATATACCCATTTAATTTTTTCTAAAATGCTGCAAGCGAGTTATAATTAACAAAAACTATTTAACAAATACTTATTATTGAATAAATATTTGGTAATAGTAGCACAGAGGGGTTTCACCCAGATTTTTATAAAAATCACAGGATATACTAAAAAAAAAAAATAATGAATAAAATTTTTGGGTAAAACTCCAGTAGTCCCTATTTGATCTAAATATTTTTGGAAAAAAAATTTTAAGTTCAAAAAAATTTCTAAGTTCAGAAAAGTTAAGTAAAGTTAGGTTTTTTAAGAAAATTGTTTAGTGGCAAGCTTCTGGCATAATTCCAGAAGCTTGCCACTAAAGAATTTTCTTAAAAAACTTTACTTAACTTTTCTGAATTTAGAAATTTTTTTGAACTTGGAAAATGTTTTAAGAAAATATTTAGATCAAATTTACCAAATTTTTTAACTTTGAGTTTTTGAACTTTGAGAGGCTGTAACTTTTTTTCCTAAAGACTTAAATCATTTTGTTTATTTTTTTTATGCTTCATTATTATTTTTTTAGAGTATAGCTATATATATATCCTATGATTTTTAAAATTTTTATTTTTTTTATTTTTAGAAAATCCTATGGGAGTTTTAACAACTTTGAGAGGATGTAACTTTTTCCCTAAAGAGACCACCACATTTGGATTTTTTATTCTTCATTATTATTTTTTAAGAGTATATCCTGTGATTTTTATAAAAATCAGGGGTGAAGCCCCTCTGCACTACTATTACCAAATATTTTTTTTATATAAGATAGGCCTATAGCTATATTCTTAATTTTTTTATCATGTCCCTTAATGTTCCTTTCATGGTCTACTATTTTACTATAAAGAATTTATTAGTCCTGGTATTATTGAGATATATGAATATTTTATAAACTTGTACATGCCCCATCTAAGGAATTGCATTTCTTTAGAAAATATCCTAACTTTTAACATTTCCTTGTAGCACTTATCCTCAAGGTCAGAATCATCATTGTTGCTCTATATTGCATACTCCTGCATATTTGTTTTTTCTTAAATAAGGGGCCCACACTTGTGCATAATACTTTAATACTGGTCTAGCATAGTTTTTATATAGTATTAAACTATTTATTCCCATTCAGTAATACACTTCAACCACTCTTTAATCCAATCATATGCCATCCCACCTTTACTACATTGTGATAACTTTTGCATTAACCTTACATGGGGTACCTTGTCAAAGGCTTTACTGAAGTCTAAATATATATCGACTGTATTTCCTCAGTTAATACAATGAGTAATGTATTCCATAAACTTAAAATATTTGTCTGAACCTTTCTAAAACCATGCTTGGAGTCATACAATATCTTATTATCTAAATGTTTCTCTTTATGACCTTTGGGTAACTTCCTAAACTGGCCTATAATAACTCAAAAATTCCTTATTACCTTTCTTTTAAATAGGCACAACACCAAATATTGTAGAGCATTTAAAAATAAAAGTGTCTGAAATGCTATTATTAGTCTCCTCTAGAATTGTATTATATAGGCTAT
>JABUQX010041156.1:10000-12500 GCA_015478945.1 Trachelipus rathkii | reverse complement strand
ACTATCCGCGGATGAGGATGGTAGTAAAAATCACTATTGCTGGATTCGCCGACTGCGGATAGCGGGAAGTTTAAGCTTTTAGAGTTAGCACAGTACGTTCAAATACCTGTATAATATTATATATATATATATAATATATATATATATATATATATATATAATTTATATATATATATATATATATATATTATATAATAATATATATATAATATATATATATTTATATATATATATATATATATATATATATAGTATATATATATATTATATATATATTATATATAATTTATGACATTTATAAGTGGTTGACTCCGTTAATATTAGGTTAGGTTAATTTGGGTTAAGTTTGGTAGGTTAGGGTAGGTTAGGTAGGTTAAGTTACGCGTTAGGGTTAGTTTTAGGTAGGTTACCCCAAAATTTTATGTATTTACCAAAAATTATTAATAATAACGATACATTAATTATGATTTTTTGCTCCTGAGTCAACCACTTATAATATAGCCATATTTATATATATGATAATATATATATATATTATATAATATATATATTATATATATATTATATATATATATATATATATATATATATATAATATATATATATATTTTTTATATAAGATAGCCATATTATATTATATATAATATATATATATATACCTGTTACCAGATTGCGGGACGTGGACCCAACTCTTTTGCATCCCACTAATCTCTTTTCCCAGCCTCCAACCATTTGGAAAAGGCTATATATAATAATAAATACTTGAAATTAATAATTCTCAAATTATGCTTCAAAAACTAAAGCTTCGGATTCCTTTCAAGGAAGAGTTTGCTTCTCTTTTCTTCGTAAATGAGATCTGTTTCCCTGAAAGACGCTCACTAGCTACACTTGGTGAAGGGCATGCTAAGTATTCCCTGGTGAGTTCTGCAAGATGTAGAAACCAATGGATCTTTATCCGATTCCAGAGTTTTCGCTTTTGATAATCTTCGATCAATGACAGAGTGTCCTTTGACACCTATGAGCAAGACATCATCGCTGCCAGAAGCGAGAAGAACGTTCATGGATTCAGGCAATGATTTTCGCTGAACAAGGTAGAATTGTGTCTGTTTCTGTAATCTTTTCCTTTTTATTGGGTGGTGAAACTTCTGCCTTTGGCAGAATTTCATCACATATGCATACTAAATAAATTTTAACCCTCAGTGAAACACGTGGCTCAAGAAATTTGGTTTTCTATCTAGGATTCTGAAAAGTTGCTATTGCAGATGCGCAATAGTTTTGCAGATTTTGAAATCATATTACCTATCTCCAGCATAAGTGATTCTGTACCTTTGAAAGTCCGCTTACTTTTAATAAGCAGTATTAGTTTCAGTTTCATCGTGTTGGAACTGGAGGAATCCCTTCTGGCCAAACAGAATTCTGATCTAATAAGTTCCTTAGTACCTCTTCAAACGGTTTAAGTAAATACAATACCTAAAATCGCATTATCATCACCTCTCAGGCCTTCACCCTTGTGTTTGTTCGAAGCATAAATGGAAGAAGCTTCATTTATTTCTCCCATCTTCTCAAGCATGTATAAACTACTATTCCAACGAGTCTGAACATCTTGCGTGTGAGGAACATTATAGTCTCATAAATTCATTAAATGAATACTCATCCGCTATCGCGAATAAAATTCATGCGGGATGCGAACTGGCGGATTGCGGATAGAGAAATGAGCGGATGCGGATGCGAATATCCGCTACACCTCTAATATATATATACATATATAATTATATATATATAATATATATATATATATATATATATATATATATATATAATATATATATATATATATATATGTATATATATATATTTTATATATATATATATATATATATATATATATATATATATATATATATATATATATATATATAATATATATATATATATATATAAATATATATATAATAATAATATAATATATTTATATATATATATATATTATATATACCGTAATATATATAGATATATACTATATATATATATTATATATATAATATATATATAAATATATATATATATATCATATATATATTATATATATATATATATATATATATATATATTCTATATTATATCTATTATATATATCAGAGGCGACTCCTATACTCATGCTGCTCGTGCTTTAGCACGAGTTAACATTAGAGAAACGATCAATCCTTTACAAATAACTTGATAATAAAAATTTCTTTTTTTTTTTTTTTTGCAAAAAAGATTGCTCAAATAAATAAAGATGATTACATAAGTAAATTATTAATATATAGAATCATATCATGAAAATTGAAACAAAAAAGTGAGAATTCATCCTATCACATAATGCTAATTTTCGAATCATTAAAAAAAATGCGCACTATTCGTGCCCAAATCGAAATAGCGGAGATTACGCACGAGGAGAATTTTCCCGTATAAAATTGTATAAATATGGAGGGCATCTTGGCATCTGTTGACGAGAGAG
>JABUQX010041156.1:0-2500 GCA_015478945.1 Trachelipus rathkii | reverse complement strand
CTGTCGTACACTCGTCTGTATATGGCTGTGTTAACTCGACATGCTCAGGGTGCTGGGAAAATCTTTGAGAAAAAAAAAGAAAAAAAAAAAAAAAAAAAAAAAAAAGTGAAAAATAAGAAAAATAAAACTCTTCTCTCCCATTTTCTTACTCATTTGTTTACAATGTATTTATTTGATTTATATCAAAATTTTACCATATCATATAGACTTTAAGGTAAATTTTGTTTATATATTTCACATTTACTAGTTTATTTCTTTGTGTATATTTTGAAGTGGGACACCGTGGAGATCGTTGTCGGCATCGTATCGGGTGTGGGTGGCATACTATATTCTGCCTCTCACACGTTCTAAAATACTTTAAATTCTCAAGGCATATGCGGCCTCAAGTGTTTGAAGTTCCACTTTCAAAATATGCAAAAAATATTTTTGTTCCATTTTTTAAGTTATATTTTTTTTTTTTCGGTAAAATATATTTTTAAACTTTTTTTTTATTCTGCATCATTTATTGTATAATTTTCAAATCCTTACGATCCTTTAAGAATCAATGCTCAATGATTTTTACAATTATTAATAGGGGTTCTTTGTTTCTCCTTGCTTCTTTCTCTTTGTCTCTTTCCCTCAGTTTTTAATGCATCCTACTACTTTTTTTACCTACTTTTTTTAAATGCACTCTTTCTACCAAAATGCCAGCATATATCTTTCCCCTGCAGCACTAAATAAACTATTTCTACATGTTTTTAAACAATTCCCATCACTCTTACCTTTATAAGAGATTATTGGTCATTACTTCTGACTCTAGTTTTCCGGAACTACACCATCTACACACCTTTTGTTAGCACAATTCACATCCAGTAAAATCCAAATTTCATCCCCATCCTTGATCATTTTACCAGTAATCCCATCTATACCTGCTGATTTACTATTCTTCAACTTTCTCACTTTTTTTCCTATTACCTCTCCTCCCTACTAATTGTTGCCATAACACTCCCCAAAATATCTACTTCTTCCTATACCACAAATCAACACATCAGTTGCTACCTTTTCAATCACTGCAATGGGCCTGCATATGGCAAATTTTTCAAAATGTTCCCTTCACATTCTTCTCACGTCCATCTCATTGCACCATTGCAACTCATTATTCTAGGAATATTCCCCTTATTCTCTTTCATAACCTTTCATACTTCCCAGAACAGCTTCTTATTCCTTTGTAGGTGCCTTTTCATCCTCTTTCTAAACTCCTCAGTTACCTCCTTTTTATTACCTATCCTAATTAATGCAGCTTTTTAGTCTTCCTCCTTTTCCTCTCCCCCTTCATACACCTTTCTTCCGAAACCTCATCCTTGTCTTTTAGTACTTCAACTCACAAGGACTTTTTTTTTAACTTTTTATCACTTTGCATTCAACCCTCCATCATTCACCATCGAATACTGACATTCTTACTTCCTACTTTTGGACACCGAAACATTTCTCTAGCAATTTAATAATTATTTTTATTAATTTGCGTCCAGATTTGCTCGGTTTCATCTTGTTCACATTCAACTGACTTATTTGCAAGTGCTCTTCCATAATTTTCCTTATAAACCTGTTCATTTAACATCTCACTCTTACTTCTCCAAGCTTGCATATTATTATTATTATTATTATTGTTATTATTATTATTATTATTATTATTATTATTATTTATTTTATTATTATTATTATTATTTTTATTATTATTTTATTATTATTATTACATTATTATTATATGTAATTTATTATTATTCTTATTATTATTTTAATTATTATTATTCATATTTTCAATTTTTTTCATTCCACTCCATCCACTTAATTTTACATTAAACAACATAATGATCTGATATTCCCATCCCCTGATTTGATGTTCATCACATACTTCAACGACCCCTTTTCAACAACATAAAACAGTCATAATCTTTCACTTTCGACACATCTCTACCTACTTCTAGATTCGTCTCGACAAAATTACTGTTTACGCACGTTTCATTTCTCTCCTCACAGAATCAATCACCTTCCTGACCACTCTTAATTTTCTTTGCAATCCAAAGACACCTGTATATATCATCTCTCTCTTTCAATTATCTATCTAACTTTCAAGTTCCCAACACAATTATTTTCTGAAAACCTAACGTGACTTCCCCAAACATTATTCAGATCATTCCGAAAATCCACTCTTCTCAAGATCCACTCAGATGGACCCATGTTACAAAGACCTCCAAACCTTACCTCTTAAGTTTAAATTTAAATTTATTAATATTCTAAGTAGCTCACACAAACGAAATCCACACATCGCTCTAATGCACACATCACTCATTAAAAAAAGCAACTTTCTTCTTCTTCTTTCCTTCTTTTTCTTCTTTCTTCTTCTTCTTCTTTCTTCTTTTTCTTCTTTCTTCTGTTTCTTCTTCTTTCTTTTTCTTCTTTCTTTCTTCTGTCTTCTTCCTTCTCTTTTTCTTTCTCTTTCTTTCATCTTTCTTCTCCTTCT
>JABUQX010041155.1:0-21065 GCA_015478945.1 Trachelipus rathkii | reverse complement strand
GAGAATCACGGTCACTAAGTAATAATTAATAAATATTACTAAAACAAGAATTCCAGAAATATTTAAGCCCTTGTTCGAGATGCACCTAAAAAAAAATATATATGGAAAGTTTCGTGTTAAATTGTTATAATATAGCATCCCAGCTTCGTTAATACCGCTTCTCGTCATCAGGACAATGATCTGACAATGATCGATATTGTTAAAATTTTATGCTATAAACTTTAAAAGAATAAAGTTTTCTATACCAAAATTTATAATACTCATTATAAAATTTAAAATAATGTATCATAGTTCTTTCGATAATCTCTCTCTCTCTCTGAATTCAAATATGTTATTTCATTTCATCAAAATCACAATTGCTGTTTCTTAGTGCTCAAACACTCACAACACTATACTTCCTTCTCCAGTTTGATAGGATGACCAATAACAGCCTCAGTTTTTACAGTTTAGGCTACTTTTCGAGTATAATACCTTAGTGACTACTCTCGCTTCTATTCTTCTATTTCACTGATCAGTGACATTATTGTCAGAAGGTATTGGGAGCCCATTCTCATTTGGAGTAGTTCAAGTAAATAATAGTATTACAGCAGACACCATTGCATTCTTGCTTTTCAAAATTACAATCGAAAGATTAACACCTGTTTTTACAATCTGTGTTATATAAAACTAAAGCCTTACTTTTGATCTAATCCTGAGCGGTACTCAAGATCTAGTAATTCCCATTATGCTTCATTTGATTTTGTTTGTAGCGTTCTAATGTAAAATTTTTTTACAAGGATACAACACGTCATTTAAAGCATCAGGGTTCTAACAAGACATGTACATTCATGATAAAAGACCATCACTTTATAGTTAATGTTTCGTAAGTGAAGAAATTCTTTGTCTCTATGTTGAAGGAGATTTTACTCTCTTTTTTTTTTTCTCTTTATTGTGTGTTGAAAACTTAAAAAGGGACAAACAGATCATCAGGTTTTCTTTTTAATTTAAACCCTATACATGGATTCATCGAATTGCAAGTCATTTTTGCAAGTTGTTTACATGATTTTTAAAGTTAAGTTTTGGTTTTAGCTTTTAAATTTGTTTAACATAGTCACTTTTTAATATCCTTAGTTTGTGGCAGAGCAAATCCCTTTTAACATCAGATACACTGTAGATGTTAGGTATTTTAAAACTATTGAACCATTTAGACTTTACACTATTTTTCTGAGAGATAGGCGGTCGAGTCAAAGGCCAAAAGACTTTTCCCTGCTGTAGTTTATTACTACGAAAGTTTAAAATTCTTCTCATCAAATATTCATATTGTATAAATGTGACGCAACGTGAAGCTTTTGTCTCTTTTTCTCTTTATATATGCTAGAGTGGTGGTGCTTGGATGGAATGGACCATTCCTCATGGCTACCACCATTTACGAACTCTCTCGCTGTGCACGAAGGGTCTAGTCGACATGAATTTTCGTATGTGGAATGGGTGTTTATTGGCATCTCAGCTGTTCGCGGTTGGTAGTTTCCTCTTTCCAGCATATCACCTCTCCCATATGAAATATATATTTCATCTTTGCTATGATTCTCACGATTTGGAATGTCCGTTACATTTAGGCCTGATTCTAGTGCTCACTAGCGACATGTTGCGATAGTCGGGGATTGTAGAGTCTTTCATTTTTCTATATTAATATTTATCTTATACACTCCTCATTCCTTCAACAACTTTTTGTCAACATGAAACAAGAAATAAAAAATCTCTACCAATATTCTTCTTTCGATGCTTCTATTTTGATAATCTAGGGTTATAATTGTATCGCTTATTTAGAGAATGAGATTCATCTGTATTATTATTAAATATATGGACAGCGAGAATAATAATGTTATAAACATATAAAGAATGAAAAATTTCCTTCATATAATTACACCCAAACCCGTGAGCCGACGCTCATCTCAAATTGCTGGTTACCCGCAATTAGCACCACAGCCAACGTTGGGATGTTGTACCGCGAAATGGGGGATGGGTGCTATGCTTATTCTTACATTGTTAAAGTCCCAATGACAGTTTTTTATCCTTTTTTAACATTTATATTTCTTGGAAGTCCAAACCCAAAAATTTCATCTTTTATTTCCTATATATTTTTTGGTGTGCAAAATAAACTTGAAATGGAGGAGAGTGATCGTTGTGTGCGATAATGAGGTTAAATGAAGTGAGAATTTTTATTGATCCAAACAATTGTTACTTACCTAATTTAGAACGTCAGAGTATTTTATTTGTTTAAGATTGGTGTGATTTCTCTTTCAGTGATGCATCGCTTCGGGGGGTATGTGTGCTATTGTTACAATCTCGACTTCGATCTCAGTCTGGGTGTCGCACCCGCTAGTGTTTTACACGTAGAAAACGGAAGATGCTTTCTGCTCATCAGATCGGTGTCAATGAGTTGGGGGCTTTCACGTTGATTCATGGGTTTACGACACCGTGGTTGATTGTGTGGTTAGTATATATATATTTATATAGGAGATATATATTATATATATATGATATATAATATATAGTTATAATATATAATAATATATAATATATATATATATATACTAATATAATATATAGTATTATTGATTGTGAGGTTAGAATCTATATTATTATTTTATAATATACTATACTATTATATACTATGTATATATATATTTATTATAAATACTATATATTAGTTAACAAGGTATAATATTAATAATATTATTACATATTTAATGAACCTATAATTACCCTAGTAATGTGTTAGGTAGTTTAATAGTATTCTTAGTTGTTTATTTCTTATCTTCTGAAATAGTTCTTTCAATAGGAAAGTGTCATAACTCATTATATGAACTGAAAATTCTTTGTCAATACTAAAAGAAGAGAGAGTAATATTAAAATATAAGGTTCGCTATTTTGACTCTATAATGTATATAAAAACATATTGAGGATGTGGATGGACATTACATGCGAGTGCTGATGTATTTTAGTTTTAAAAGTGTAATCGGGACCTTTTGGTGTGTAAAGAGAAACATTTTCAAAATGCTATTCTTAATAAGATGTTTATTTAAATGTTAAAATTTTAAGATATGGTTGGGTTTCATTTTCAACTTTTTTCTTTATAGTTATAATCATATGGTTATTAGTTCGATGTATTTATCATTTGAGCTCCGGCACTCAATTTATGTTAACGTATGTTATGTCTTTTTATGTCCTTGCTCGTACAATAACCTATCAAGACAGAAAAAGGTTGTTTATGCTATTCCTTACAAGCCTATCCGGGCTAAAGAGTAGATGAGCAAATTTCAAGCGAATGGATTTTTCGATACAGCTTTAAAATGTTCTTCGACTGAAAGAGCCATATTGCTAAGTCCTTTTAGACGCGCGGCAGAGATCTTCATTCCTCGAAGAAGTGATCCGTCGGATCTGAAAAGTCGAGCTGGTTGTCATAAAACCCAAAATAGTGTTAAAAAAACATGTAGAATCATTGCTCGCGGTGTTACTAGACGAAGAGACGGCGTTTGGCGGTTTGATTTCGGAAAACTTACGGTGAGGAAGCAGAGAATGTTGTCCCGCTGAGGAAACAAGAAAAAAATTAAGACAAAAGTATTCGTGCGGTGGCAAGAGCCCCATTTGTTGCTTTGTCAGGGCTAGTCTGCCAGTTGTGCGCACAGGAGTGCCTAAGAGAGCGGTAAGTGCGTGAAAACATAGATGTTTTATATGAGGATGAGAATCTAAGAGGCTATGCTCAGGCAGTGCTAAATGTTGGGGTGCGAACAGTTTCGTCCTTGAACCGGAGCATTATTGTCAACGGTCTTACCGAAAAAATAGCCAAAGGAACTAAAGCAATAAGAAGATAACTATAAGAAGTGTGGTTTAGGAAAATTAAGAGTTGAGCCAAGCGGCAGTGGATCACTTCGGGGAAAATTAATGTATTTAGTGGAGCAAGTCGCAGGATCAGACGAACGAAAAGATGATTATTGTGGTTAGAGAGAGGAGTCGGAATTCGAAGTCAAATCGAGCCCGTCTATGGATTCGCGAGGGGCGGGGGCCGGGGGTTAAGGATTAAGAAGATACTGTTTACGGTGGATATATTCACAATTTTCTTCATGCGGAAAATGGGGGGCATATAAGTAGGAACTGGTGCAATTCGATAATCTAGAGAATCAGGGAGAGTAAGGGATATTGTGCTGCAAACATTCTCCTCAAGAAGTGCCTTCGACGGAATTGCCTTTTATAATATGTGTAAAATTAATGCGAGTCGTGGGTGTACGGGGCTGTAGATTCAGGCTGTTGCAAAATGTCTTTAATCTTTCAAAAAGGTGATATAGGAACAGTAACGCGAAACTTGAGATAAGAATCTATAAGATGAATGGGAGTGCAGTGGGAAGCTGTATGGGCTCAAGGATTTTGTTTTTTGAGTAGCTTATTGAAAGTCAGAATCGAAGGAGGAACTTTGAATTTTGATGTATATGGTGTTGAGAGAACATGATGAGAAATCGATTCCCTTGGTGTGATATCGTGGTTATATTTGCGATGATGATGTGGGTGGGTTGGGTAACGATTAAAATATTATATTTTGTTTTTCGGTGATTGTGAAAGCTTTGAAGAGACAAAACAAATGTTATGATGACTAAAGAATTATAGCATGATAGAATCTAAATCCGAGTTTGTTGTGAACATTCTAATGATACAAAGATGTGTGCTTGCTTGTTGGTGGCGAGTGTTTTAACGGTGAGTTTTTGGGTGAGTATAATAAACACTGGGAGAAATGCAAAGACTAAGGTAGCCATGTTTGAAGAATAAAATGAATCGTTGTCGGTTTTAATCAAAACACCTATTGAACGATCTACAAGGAGGTGATAAGATAATTACGATGGAGGAGGTGATGAGATGGATATATAGGAGTTGATTGTGGGTTGTGATAATGAATGACGAGTGGTGAGGGACGTGGGAGATGTTGGGCTATTGGCGCCTAATGGTGGTCGGTGGGGGGGGTGGTTTAGCTGATTACTTGCATACAAACAGCAAGGATGTTAGGCCCGTTTTAATTATCGTATAAGCAGAATTGATACCAATATTCATGTCGTGGCCGGGAGCGGCGCGGGGTATCGAGAGTGGTTGCTGGCGATGGGGGTTACTCGTGGCAATGACATGTGATATCGCAACCATAGGTAAGGAATGGAGGAAACTAGATAGGAGAGAGTCGAAAATTGGTTCCGATTTGGAAAGCTGCTGATTTGCAGATAAGGATCGAAGGTCTTTGGAACGCATAATAGCTGGAGTTGTGTGTTAATGAGTGTAGTGGTGTAATAACGTTACTGTCCGTGACGAGACTAGGGATTTGGCTCTGGTGCAGGCTTGCCCCCTGAGGTATTGACAGAAGATCTTTAAAGAATATAGTGAGGAAGTATAAGGAAGTGAGAGTTAGTGAGGGACAAAGTGATACATCAGAGGATATCATTCGGTTAAATTGAGACTAGTAATATGAGGGCGGAGGAAGTTCAGGAAACTCTTTGAAAATTCCGGGCTATCCAGTGGAACGCATTGTAGGGTTGTCATAAGAGACGAGTGATACGGTTTTTGGAGGAAGAGTTTCTGGTTGGAACTGAGAGTGTTGCACATGGCAAATAATGAGAAGATCTAAGAATTTAGAAGGGGAATGATTTGTTGGAATTTCTGCAACAAAGAATCGGAAGTACGAGTCAGAAATGGTGTCTGAATTTCAAAAAGAAAGAGTTGGAATTTGGAGTTGCATTATCCAAGTCGCGCGATCAAGTTGTTATGTTTTGAAGGTTGATTAGTAGCCTTGTTTAACAAAGGATCGCGGAATGGAAAAGAAATGGTTTTGTGGGTGTTATGTTGTGTGTTAACTGGATTGCCCGTGGTAGGCAAGAAAATGCAAGTGAATTGTTGTCGAAAGTTGTGGCTGTGAAAGACCAGTGGAACAAATGATCCTCGCTGATAAGTGGCGAGATGTGTTCGTGGGCGTACGTCAAGTGGGGAGGATATTTGTGGCGATCGCCAGGCCAATTTTAGCGTCTGGGAATGCAATTCTGGGAGATAGATTGGGAAAACAGTAAGAAGATGCTTGCTGAGCTGAGAGAAGCAATTGCGGCGATCACTATGTAATGTTGCGAGAAGGACCTGGTTTTCAAAAGAGCATCTGAATCTCATATAGTATATAAACAAGGGTGTTAAGGAGGATAGAAGATAATGTGCGAATTCAAAGACGGTGTAAGAGTGGTGGGTTAGATATGGGTTGCGTATAAGCGATGGTTGTACGATTGAAATTCTGAAGATGTGGGGGTTGTGGCTCGGCAGAAAGTTGTTTGGTTGTTGGGGTGGAAAAGTAGAGATTGGCCGGGATTTATGTTCTTGTTGTTGAGTTAATGGTAGAATCGGTATGGGTATATATATATAAATCTAATTCGTTAATATATTGAACGGAATAATCAAGCGTGACTCAAGTTGCAAGGTATTTAGAAGTGGTGGAGTTCTATAATATGGTCAATTGAGAAGATATGCGTGTCGGCAGAGCTATTAGAGGAAATTGATCCACGATAATCCATCGCGGAGAAATCATGCGTTTGGAACATAAACTATGTTTATGCAGTTTAGTACATACTCCTAACTATAATCCAGAACATTAGGCCATGCAAATTTCAGCAATGGGAATCATTGGGTATAGATCAAAGAAGAAAATATCCAGAACAAGTACACATAGTATTATATGATGCTGTATATTTGTTTCAGATTGGGCAATCGAATATAACGGATTATTTGGTGTTTCAAAAAGGAAATCTTTTATGTGTGTGCGATTAATATAGATGCTTTTTTATTTATTTGTTGGTGTGGGTGGGAGAGTAGGATTGTGCAATCTGAGAAAGGATATTATAAGGGGCCGAGGTGGAAAAGAAATTAGTGGAGAAGTGTTGTATTATTGGTTATCTGTGGGTGAACCACGGTGTTTCCTAATAAATATCGATACTGGATAAATGCGGCCGAGCTTTAGAGAGTTTGAAAACTGAGGAGACTTGCAAGAAATGTGAAACGGGATTTTCAAGTAGTTCTCAGCGGCTGCATTCAAGGCCATAGGAGTAATTGTCGAATCTGGAGTATTCTGAGTGTTGATTATGAATCAGGTAGGTCAATTCAATAGATAGGATTTTGGGGGGAGGGTTCAATGCGGGTTAGTTGTTGAGTTCTGATGTGGCTAGTATTTGGTTATAATCGCCTGCCAAGGATGAATGATATGTATTCGATGTTGCCCTGTTTCGATAAAATACCAACTCTGAATGGAGGAATCCGGATATAATTAAGGGTAATTTCCGCGGCTAGAGAGGAGTTGATGGGAAGGTTACTAAATGAATGGAGCGTGAGAAAGAGGTATCGGGCTGAAAGCCAAATGGTTCGAGGTGATTATTTCGAGTTGGGTGATAGGGGCAGAATTTCAGAATTGTTGTTGAGGAGAAAAAAATTGAAGTTTACCTAATCGCGAAACGTAATTCTGGATTGTTCAGAAGATTTCATCTAGCTCTTTTTCTTTGGATTTGCAGCATATCCAATAAAGGGTAAATAGAAAGCTGACTATTAGTAGAATGCTTTACGTACATTAGTAAGCTCCGCACGAATTTTATTTATATAGCTTTATTTTGGTCTTTTATGTCCCTTCTACAATTAACTATTTCAAACATGAGAAGTTTCTTTATTTATTCTACAGTATATAATTCATATGGTTTTTACTTTTTAAATTCTTTATTAATGTTAAGGTGTTAATAAAAATTGAAATAATTTTGAAGGTTATAAAGCAGGTTGCCATTGTATTAGGTTACTATTGTTTGATATGTTATTGCATTAAGTCGTTATATCGCGGCATGGAAAAACCTCTCAGTTCTCCTATCACTAAATTTTTCATATCAGCCAGGACATCGTTGTCAGGGATTTTACGACGGAGCTAAGCCTATATCTTTACTAAACTTAAACTTGCCGCTACTTCCTTGGTTTCTAATGCTGATAAAAAATTCTCTGGGTCTTGAATTGTCAAAACATCTCTTACGACAACTCTCTCGTAAATCTGCCTATTCGCCTCCAATCATTTGTTGCTGATGAATTTGTTGCTGACCCCTTTCTGAAAATAGCTAACCTCTTCGGCCTACTATTTTTTTTTCATCTATATTCCACCCTAGGCGATCAGGCATCCTTAGCTATCTTGTTCTCTATGTCTAGGTGTCCGATGTTCTACTTATGATTTGCGAATGATCGAGTGCATGACGATGCGCCTCGAGATCTCGGTAGACGTGCAGGAAGAGCAGTTTAGTGGCTCCTGACGGGCCATTTATTCTCATCGTTTGTTTTAGAACAGAGTGTGCTTCTGAGCTGATCTCTCTGCCCTCGGCGTCAACTTTGCTCTCTTATGGCCTTAAAAACTAAGATAACTTTCGTCTCCCACTGGCTCAATAAGGCGCCGCATATATTCCAATACCTGTCTTAAAAACACCGCCTACGCCGCCATCGATCCTTCCAAATGCAATTTCCGTATAGCTGCTCACTTATGTATTTCGTGAGTGAAATCTTTTGAAACACCTCCATATCATAACCTTCTCATTTCCATAAGACTCCATTCCCGTCTTTGCTGATCACCAGTATGACTATTCTGACACTCCGATGTGCAATTCGAGGATTAGCCGGTTTAATATCTTCAGCCGATTGTATGGGTTCTGACCTTCATGGGACTATGGCGGGAGTCTATGCTGGGAGCGCTTGGAAAATATATTACAAACTTTATTAACCGAGTTGTGCATGAAGTCTATCCTCCTAAGCGCTCCAATATCTTCATTGGGTTTGCTGGCCTTCTCTGATAGCTCCTACTTCTTCGGTTTAGTTTTCCCTCAGATTTTTTCTTTTTTCGTCCTCATCATCCAGGTTACATGATTTTGATTGGATGCATACGCGTCTTTCTTCATTCCCTGTCTTCTCCCTTGCCTCAGTGATAGGACTATTTTTGTGTAAGATGTTTTGTTTTGGGTCGACTTTTGTGTTATCTTCCTGTTCGCTCAGGCTTTGTATCTATCCTCCATTCATATTATTACCATTCTTCATCTAACGGATATTCTTTTTTTTTTTTTTAATCTCTTCTCTGTGTCATACTTATTCCACCGCAACAAACTATATAAACCCAAAATGTAACTAAAATATATATCTTCTCCATTAGAAATTCCACCTTGAATGTCCACCTGATTTGTTGTCCAACTCATTTCCCTGAATTCTGCCTAACTTTTTAACTTAGACTGCATTTGAACCTTTCTATCTGCATCTTTATGTGTAGCGTTTTTTAGGTCGTTGGTGTTTATTGCTTTCTCGACAAATGCCTTTCCCCGATTTGCCTTCATACCCTTATTCTTGCACTTATTATTGTTGGTTTGGTGGCTTGTTGGGTCTAAACAGATTTCTGTCCTGAAGAAAATAATCTCTTCACAAAACCGGAACTTTGCTGGGGTTAACCATATACACCAACGGTGATTCTGTTGGCTCTTCGTTCTCTCAGATCATCCATACTCACGCTTTCTCTGCATTCTCTGTGCCGGTCAGTCCATCCTCCTCCTCTCTCTGGCAGAACCTTCTACCATCCTTAATCTCTTCTCTGTGCAATACTTCACTATTCCATCAGTTCTTTTCTTATTCTCTAATTCACTGTTATTCTTCCTATTTTTTGTGTTCGTGTGTCGTCTGTACTCCATACCTCTAACCTTCTTACTCTGCTGTCCTCTCCTCAATTCACTCTGTGTGTTGTATTTCTCCATTATTTACTGCGTGCCATCTACTGTCTGTCTACTGGCTCCTGTGAGCTCTCCTCCCGGTGCTGCACCTTCTCTCTTTCCTTCCCTCTCTCCTCTCTCTCCCTCTTCTCTCGTCTGTAGTTGTTCCTCTCCCATCTCAGCTGCTCGTCTCTTTCTCTTCTACTACGACAAGCCCGTCTCTTCATCCTCTTCTCATTCTCCATTCCTTGCTCTCTCCTGCTGCGGGCTTTCGTTTACCTCTCTCTTGCTCTCTCCTCTCATCTCTTCTCTCCTCTCGTCTCATCTCTCTCTCTCTCCGCTTCTTCTTCTTTTCTCTCTTCCCTCTCCATACTCATATGTCTCTCTCTCTCGGTCTGCCATAGGCGCTAGCTGCATACACATCTTCTTTTAGGCCTCTACGATCTCTATCATTTCCTCTCTCTCCTCTCTCTCTCTCTCTCTCTCTCTCCTCTCATCCTCTCCTCACATCACCTCTCTCCTATTCGTGTGGATCTTACTCTCATCTCTCGTCTCTCTCTCGCTCTCTCTTTCTTTTTCTCCTTACTACACATCTGCTCTCTCTCTCTCTCTCTCTCTCTCATCTCTCTCTTTCTCTTTCCTCTCTTCACTCTCCTCTCTTTCGTCTCTTTCTTACTTCCTATCTATCTTTCCTCTTCTCTCTCTCTCATTCTTCACTCTTCTCTGCATCCGTTTATGCAGTTCTCTTCTTTGCAATCTAGTTCAATTTGCACACACAGAGAATAGAAATACAAAGTTGTTCAGTTGAGCCTCCCCTACACCTCTCCATGTCATCCAATTGTTGATCACCTCTCACCTATCAAAAAATTCACAGAAAGGGTGCTAGAATCGCATCGTGTGTGTTGGCAGTCAGGTTACTGTCTTTTCCACATTTGGCGGGGACCCTCTCCTGTGGTCACCCTTAGACTAAGGTATTTTGATTAGATCCTATGGACGTTTCATACCGATGATCTAGTAAGAGCTGCTTCGCTTTACCTGTTCGTCCTAATGATCTTTCTTCCCTCTGGATCACTCTTCTCCCTGACGCTTGACGTTGGCAGCAGCTATCCTCATTTAGCTCATAGGTACTGCTTTTACGATAGAGTGCTCGCTATTACATTTGCGACCACTCGAATGCCACTCACCACTGGCCGACCTCTGCCATAGCGCTACGGGTGAACTTTTGCGGTGGTTCGTGTGGGTGCTTTTCTCTTTCTCAAAGCCTAGTCTCCTGTTAAGTTGCGGGAACTGCGTGTTCCCACGCAATTTATTTCCTAGCTACATGTTTATATCCTTCACTCCTTTATCTCTTCCTACGATAGATCCTCACAGTCGTTCATGTCATGAATCTGAAGAGAGGTCTTTGAGCAGAGTGCGAAGAGCTTTGGGAAAGAGTGCCTCTTCATTTTGTTTTTATTTTTTCCATCTTTTCATTATCAAATGGAAAATTGGTATGTTATAGCTCTTGAAAAAATGCATTCAAGACCGATAGTGAAAGGAGGGTGGTACCCCCACTTTGAATAATAAAAAGTAGTGGTAATTTGTAAAAAACAAATTTCGAGTGAAATAAAATATAGAAGTAGTTGAGAACTCGAATAACCAATACAACACTGATACAGATCATAAAATGTAGAAGAATACAAAATCCACTGATGACTAACCATAAAAAGCTCGAAAACATGCCTTCAACAAATTATCTCTAATTTAGCAGCTTAACGCATTGTTATTTAGCATTTATATATATAGCTATTAGAATTCTTTCTTAAAGGCTCTGAGCCATGACGCCAAAAAACTGTCGAGCCCATAAATAAAAAAAGTGAAAATTCATAATCTATAATTACAAAAATCCCACAAAGGTAAAGTAACAGGAGCGTAAATCGAAGCTCCATCCTAATAAAAATCCGAAGTATCAACTTTCTTTAAAGACTAAACACAACATAACAAATACTCCTATATTATACACCGTAATATTATTCTTTTTAACTAATACACTCATAATAATCCCAAGCAAATATTTCTTACTAACCATTAAAGAAGTTACGACTTTTATATATTATTTTGCCAGTAATTAATTCTAGTCAGTATAAAAATAATTGCTGGCATAATGATTTTGCACTTGTGGCTTCCGAGATAAGAATAATCTAATTCTTATGAAAGTGTAAATGATAAAAAGAATCAACAAGAAAATGAAATTCGATAGATACCTAAACAAACTGAGCGAAAAGTAGCACTGAGTGAAATACTATTATTATGAAAACAATAAAACAAAAATTTCTTTTAAATATTAGTGACACACTCAATACAAAATTTCACATTTTTATATATTAATCTAGTTTAAGTGGTAATGTCGACGCACTCTTTGCGCGTAATTCAAGTCCAAACTGTAAACATTTGCCTTGCACCTTTTTTGACCTTTTTTTCTGACCTTTTGACCTTGTCACTTACCTCTTTGGTATCATCTTCTTGTAGCCTATTTTCGAACACTCTCCTGATGCCCTTTTCTTTTTGAGCACACCTCCTAGTTACATCCTCTTAATTCTATTGTGCACCAACTCCACAAAAATTATATTTACAGGCACACACCTTGTAATAGTTATTCAGACAGCATCGTAAAACATATATGAATCTTCTCAACCCTAAGCCTTGTGTCTTTGGCAACCCTAATTTTATAATTGCAAAACTCTTCACAATATATAATAATGCGCAACACATACATCAGAGTCCCTATCACCTAGACTGCTTTCATATAGTGCCCTCAATACTAGAGTGACGGTGTTTACTAAGTTTTCCCGACAAGCTATCGAAACGCGTGATTCCGTCGTGACGTGTCCCACCCTAAGTCCTCTTTGGCCAAAACCTTCGTACTTCCATGGGTCATATACTGTAATAAGCTCTCCTATCTCAATATACTACCTAAATATACTTAATACACGGATAGCCTCACTGATTCTGGAGTGCTTCTTCTCACAAGGTATAGACTATAAGTTCACTAATAACCTGTGTCAATAAATGTCTTATGGTCCAACACCATATATTTAGTTATCTGAAAGCACACCTCTCATATCTAGCATGCATAATTACACCATAGACACGGATACTAATAGCTTAATATTATTAGTGCAAATTCTCTGTGTAGAACCTACAAATTTATAATCGGTCAACCCATTTGGGGGTTGATCATTAATCACTATTGCACAATTCAATGGCATGTTAAGCGGATACACAATATCAAAGAATTTCTCTCGCGAGTTCAACCCTGGTTGAACTTTTAAACGTTTATGCTTCGCATATTGAAGCTGCAAGCATGACACAATCCGAGACCTTGGACATTTAGTACCTTATTACACCCATACAACAACCTCAAACTTGCTTTCAACCTCTCCTTGCCCCAAAGCCTTGAACTCTATTTGTTCATTGACAGCCTAGACACAACTTTAGTTTCTACGAATACACCCTTCTCTTTATATCGGGCTCTCAGAACCCCATTTCAAACCTGAGTCTCAACTTCATAAAGGGGTCATATGTCCACATCACAACTCAGTAATCTCGCGGATTTACGCCTCGCACATCATTATCCAACCTTGGTGACCACAACGCAGTACATTAGATTACCCAACGCATATCTTGTCAGATAGTCGATCAGTTCGTCATACACGCATCCTAAAGCTGCTGATACTGCCTACGTCCGCAAGTATCGCCAAGAAAACCTGACTGAGCCCCTTGCCGACCTCCCTGTACGAGCCACTAGGCTACGACTCCTAACAGCGCCTGAATTCGCTCTTGAGTTTATCAGCCAACTAAAGGCGTATAACACCTGTTTATCGTCATCTCATCAGCAACGTATCCAAAGAGCCTACCAACAACGTCTCTATTCAAATCTTTGATGGCTACATGCCTTACACGAGTAGCGAAACACAAATTCAACTTGTTTGACCATGTTGGGTCTCATCAAAACACCCATCTTTATTTGCCGCTCATCATATATTTTACTCTCTTCTACCATATTGATTAGCTATTGGATTAACTCAACCATATGTTGGCAGTGCATCCAACTATTTGATCTGGGTTATGTCCACTATCACTATCCTTCTATATATCTGAATACATGTCAAGGGTTATAATCTTCGGTAAAAACCTACTTGTATATACTGTGAATGTCGTGTCCCTATACAAATCTACTGGCGAAGTTAAGTGATCAATCAACTCAATCTTTTGACTCTGTTCTTTAAACATCAAACTTTACATAATCTGTTTATCACCTTATTACTATATCAACCACCGTTATAAAGTATATCTTTAGAGTGTAGTTTCATTAATTCTTCATCTATTTTTAATGCACTTCTATATATTGCCATTCTTGATGAAGTGTTTAATATATTAAGAATGCTTATTTCCCATGTATTGAGTGTCCAATTGATTAGCTACAATGTAAATGACCAATGATGTTGCGCAAGTGTGTGAACTCACCAGACAGAAAGGACGAGGTATAATCCGCCACCCAATAACGTTTCTACATCCTTGTGAATGAGTCTCCACAATAGATGCGCTCCCACACATTAAGATCTATGAACACAATTATTTGATATCCTAATGCTGCGCAATTTGTTGGGTTTCCTTAGCCCCCCTTGTATTGACTTATCCATAGGATTATAAGTGCGACACCTTAATGAAAATAAATATTATTGCGGATAGATGTTCGTTTATTCAAATCCTAAAAAGAAGAGAAAAACAAAGTGTAGATTGATATGGTTTTCAATCTACTTTCACAGTCTTTCTAGCATGGGGTATGCATATACTATAATGTATTTGGAAGTGTTACATGTCCCACGAGTTATGATATTATTCTCATACCTAGATCGCATATTTCTTTAAAGTACAGATATAATTGAAGTGACTTCTGGGCTTAGTTGGCAAAATATTACATTTTTTAATTTATCACTATGATGTCTAAAGAGAGCTATCTATAAGAAGTAGCGAGGGAGGGGTAAAATTATTACTAATTATTAATTCACAAAGATATATAAAGTTACGTATTTTCACCACAAACACAACAACATCATAATAATCTTATCGATAACCTAAACGAATCCAAACACAACAGACCCATCACAAACCCTAACACAACCACAACTCAGGTAACATCACTCATTCAAACAAACTTTAATAACGAACTTGATCACTTACATAACATCTACAACACACAATGTTAGTGACCTACTCTTATTTAATGCAACTTCTTAACTAACTCTCACACTCATTAAACACACTATCTATTATCATAATCCATTAAGTCCGCGATGAGAATGCTCCTTACTTAGAGACAATACATCTTATAAAATACTTCACACTCGTAGTCTTACATCACACTACTACACCTCCACATTTCTCACACAATACCATCATCTACTCCGTCCTCTCCTACTCTCTGCTCTTCATCTACTCAGCACTCTTACTCCTCATCCTCCTGCCTTCAGATGACTCCGACTTGACCACCTACTTATATATATTCCTTTTTACATTCACACACACAGAACACTGCTGATCACCTTACACACTTCACTCGTCTGTCCTTCGATTTACTTTGTCACATCTCTCTCTCCACCTCTCTCCCTCAACTCCCTCTCTCCCATCCCTCCTCCTACTCCCTCTACTCGCTCTTGCTCATACTTGTCCTCTTCACTTATCTTTATTCGGTGCTACAATAACTCTTTAGTTATTGATAGGTACTCATAACTATTTTAGTGTTGGAGCTATACGTACTACAACTTTCGTATAGTTACCAATCTATATACTATAGTTATGTACAGTGATCTCACACTTATTGGGCTAAAAATCATTCTAATACTATTAGTATGTCATTCATATCTATATTATTGATAATAAGCTCTCCTATTAAGTTGCCGAATTAGTTAAGACCATTCACTTCTATTGATTACTAGATATTATTCTATGTATACTTATAAGATACTCTTGACCGGTAATATTACTTTATTTGTATCATCCGTGCTAATAGCCTTGATCATGCATTTCCTATCTTAAATATCGTCTAATTTCTTCTCCCGATTGTAATAGAGCTATTCCTCGTCATACCATGCATCTCCTAACCATATTAGATAAATGGATTGAGTTCCTTATATATTTCGCTTGCTAATAATTACAAACCCAAGTGTAGCTCTTGTTGTTTTTTCATTCTCACTTCATTAACCATGAAGCTATACATACACACTCATTTATCGATAACTAAATAATTAATTTGCGTTTAACTTATTAATTCAACCTTTAAATATGTATGTTATATAAAATCTAGTATTTTTTATTATTTATAATGTAGCTAGTTACCCACTTATACATATACTTGTCACCAACATAGATTATTATAAACCCGAATTATTGACGCGCCTCTAAAGACTTATACACGCGTTGTCCGAATTTCTACTCTCACTGTTGATAATTACGCGTGAGAATGCCGCCTCTCGTGACTTTCATCCGTTGATGCAAGTACAGCAACATTTACCTAATAGAGATCAGTTTTTTTAATATGGTTTCTCCGCTATTATTTAACTTTCGTTACACTCTCTTACTCTATTCGTATAGTGTGACTAATTTAACAACACACCAGACAATAAGATACTTGTCTCATGTACCATCGCGACGTCCGTACACAATGTATTAAATTGCAAAAATAAGATACGTTTCCTATACATGTTAAGTTGCTGCTGATTTCCGCCTTTATGGTCATCACCTGTCATGGATCTATCTAGTGAATCTTGATATTTTTTATTATAACCACCGTTGCCCTGCGCATAATAGCTATAGCTAATATACCGCTATATATTACAGAGTCTCAAAAGTATCTAACGCGAATCAGCAGAAATCTCCCAGGTATATAATACTATATTACATTCGAACTGGTTAATGTTCAATTCGTGCTATTATCATCATCATAGATATTATTATTATATATATAAGCCCGATTGATCTTTTCGGTATTAGTATCTCCATAATTTAACTATTATAATATATAGTTAATATATTATATATTAAGATAATATAGTGATTTATAATATATAACTTATATTTCAGCTATGTAAATAAAAAATTGGTCAGAAATATCTGAGATTTCTCAACCCATTAAATTATGGCCGTCACGAGCACGGGCACACTTGAATATTCGGTGCAACAGAATAATTCAAGTTTGCTTTCACTGTGACCGTGAGCTATGGCCCATGACCGCGCACCTTGTTTATAAAGATAAGCTGACCAAACAGACTTGCCATTGCTTGATGCAGTCATGATCTATATTGTCTTCACAGCGTCCATAAAATGTTATGCTTTTATATGATAGAGACACGGATATAGGATATGTACCTTTGTCATCAGCGTCAAAAGTATAAAGAATTTAAACATTTCTCCAGATTCCAGTATTTCTTTACATTTGGTATTCACTACCTATTATAAATACCTAATTTTATTATATAATAAAATGCATTGCGCGAAGTTTCTCCACATAATCAAACCTCCATCAATTAGCGACTTATTTTTTTAAAGACCTCTATATATATATTTTAATTTATATATAACATATATATTATTTTCTTGATATAATTTATTTACATACTTTAAGATTACTTTATATTTACATTTATAATTAAAATTTTTATTACTATCAAATATATATATATTAAAACATTCATAATATATAGTATATTATGGTAATAAATAAAGCTACAGAGTGATATACCATATATTATATATAATATACTAATTCTTGTTAATTTTATGTATTGCAATACAATATTGCTACTTATATTAGATCGAACTAGGCTAGAATTCATACTCTCTAAAGCACCTATCTTTTGTGTCCTTTGATTCAAAATTATTCCTATACCTTTTCTATCTTTGTGCTCCTCTCTTGCTCTCTTTCAGAATTAAAAGGACCCCGCTTTTATCTAAATTACTAAGAATTTATATCCAGATCTCACATTAGCTCGCAGATTATCTAAACTTTCGTATCGACTTCTATCTCCTAGCAGAACTATTATTTCTGAGCATATCTTAAGTAATTATAGAGTTATACTTGCTGACATATCTTTTCGTCATCATGTTTCAATTTTCGACCACTGACCAGATGCCATTTATCACTGCTACTTAGTACTTCTTAACTCCATGTACGTCTTTGTATCAAACTCTTATTCTAGTAACCGTGTTATATTTTCCTTCTTTTCCATTTATGTTAAAACTCTGCTCATATTTTTGACTCCCACTATGACAAATAAGTCGTCCTTTTATAAACTTCGTACTCCAGAGACCATCTATGTCTTTTCCTCATTTTTGCATTAAAAACTCAATTTCTCCATCTGTAAAAGACAGTCTACGAATATTTTGACCTCAATTCTCTAGGTAAAGCTATTTTTTTTTTATTATAATTTTCTTAAAAGGCCTTACTATACGCACCCTACTCACTCAAGTCTTTCCTCACTTCATTTTTTTTCTAATCACTATAGTTTTCCTACTTACTCGTGGGGCCATTCATGTTCGCATCCTGTTTTGCATATATATTAGGTCATTTAGCTTTTTTTTCAGGGACTTTTACTTTTAGCTTTTCATTACTGCACACTCATTAAATCTTAACTACCAGATACCGTAGGTTTTCTTCATAATTAGCAATAATTTCGGTGTCATCTGCTAACAAGAGTTCATTTACATTCCACCCACTATGAGGCAACGACAAATGAGCGCCTCTACTCTCACTTACCATGTTTCAATATTCACTATCAATGAATCCCTTGAATAATCTCGAAAACGTCACACATCTCTATCTGCCTTAACTTCGCCCTTACCCCAAGCAATTTCCCTTTACTTGTCAGTACCATAATACACTATTATTGTGACCGCGACCATTTTTTGACCTTGTTTTGACACGGCGAAAGGACGACCTTTTTTGAGCTCGAATTTTTTTTACCTGCCCGCTGAAACCTTGACCTTTTTGGGGCCTTGACCTTCTTTTTTTTTTGGGGAACCACAAATTATTTTTTTGGCAACTCAAATTTTTGAAGAACTCCAAATTTTTTGAGAACCTTCCAAATTTTTTTTTTGAAGAATTGGTTGCCAAATTTTTTCGAGAAAAACCCTAATTTTTGGAACCCCTTCGTGCGTTAGCCACCGTTGTAAACGTACCCACCCCCACCCTAATTTTGAGAAACCCCCTATTTTTTATGAGAACCCCTAATTTTTTTGCAACCCTAATTTTTTGGCAACCCAATTTTTTCCCCAACCCCTAATTTTTTGCAACCCTGCTTCGAAGAAGGTTGCGCCAAACGGTTGCGTAAGCAAACCGTTTGTAACGGTACCCCCCACCGCCCTCTCTATATATTTACCTTAATATAATAAACTTATATATGCGAGCGAATGCAGTATCCGTTCCATCGCACCAAAAATGACTTTTTCGTACCACCCTTTGGGTCTCAATGTCAAATTTTGGGCCCACACCTAAATTTTTGGCATCCACTTTATGGGCTTAGCCCTATTTTTTGAATACTCTTTTACCATTTTTAATGTCTGACTTTTCTCCAAGCTTGCCCAGACTATACCATGGTCAATTTTGCCCACGGTAAATGTTTTTTTTGGCTTCCTTTAGGGTGGCTAGCCCTAGTTTTGATCGTCTTAACCTTGTTTGACCATGATTTTCCGGCCTTGAATTTGGCACAGCTCCATAGAGCCTGTATCAACCAGCCCTCAATAGCCTACACCCACCTACAACGTAGCCTACCCGCCTACACAATAGCCTTACACCCAGCTACACCTGCCTTCACCTACCTAATCACCTACACCTATGCCTCACCCATTTCACAATAGCCTACACCTACACCTCTGCCTCCACCAGCCTTCCCTAGCCTAACACCTTACAGCCTACATAGACTCCACCTGGCACGTACTACGTACACCCACGCCCTTTACACATATTTTGATGGCACCACCTATCTTTAGTTCTTTCTGTGACCTTCACTCTGCTTTCCTTTCGGGTCCGTCTGTGGCAGCTGTTGTAAGTGATCATTTTACATCATCTTTAGTTCTTCATCTGTTGATCACTCTGCTTTAATGATGGTTCAAACAAAAACTTTTGGGAATCGTTGATCGGGGGCCGTTTGGCATCGTTAGGCATTGTTGGGAATCGTTGGGCATCGTTGGACACAGGTTGAGCGTCGGAATTAGTTCTACTAGTAATAGTTCTTCTGGAAAAGTCGCAGTCTATTGTTTTCTGCTTCAACAATTATTTATAATTTCATATCTTTTCTAAAAACTAGAAATAATATTTTCTTATGCAGCTGTATCTTTAATATTATCTTTTCTTTTTCTTTAATTTTAATGTTTTTGCTTTTGTTTGTGTTTGTTTTTTAATTTATTTTTATATTTAAAAAATGATTGATGTTAACAATTAAAAATACTTTGAATAAAATAATTTGTTTAAATATTTTACATAAATTTTTAAAATAATTACTAATTTTTAAATGTCGACACAAAGGTCACAAAATAATAATAATAATAATAATAATAATAATAATAATAATAATAATAATAATAATAATAATAATAATAATAAATAAAAATCAATCTTAATACCATAATAAATAATACCATTTGGGGAACAGACAAAGTCCCCACTCTTTATTTATAAAATCGTTTAAAGAAACAAATTAGAATAAGGTAGCTTTAAATATGACACTATTGGAATCTTCCTTTCTCAAATTAGATAAAATTCAACATCAAGGCATTAGAAAACCAAGTGGCGGCCTGTGAAATTTAGTAAGTTTGACTTTCTTGAATCTAAAGCATTCGGTGAAAACTTCTTGAGCTTACTTATATATTAAAAGCCTGTGTAAAATTGATCACCCTATAATGAAGCTACTTCTTCACTTTTGTGCCTATAACTTTTACAAGGTTACGTCCTTATAGTTTCTCTAGTGTAGGAAGACTTGAACAATTGCTTCAGAGTATGTGGTTGCCAGTTGCGATTCTGGGAGAAACGTCTTTGAAATCTTACTATATTATCGTGACATTTTCAAGTTTGGTTTTACTATTTTTTAAATATCCAAAAACTAACTAAGCAGCTGTTGCCTATCGTAATTTATTCGGTGGCAAACTTTTCCTTCTTGAGGGTTTCAAATTATTAGCAGTTTTATTGATGGTCCAAATTTTGTGGTAATTACTAGTTGTGCTTATTAGTACAATGATGATACATTTCAGAAACCTTTACCAGATTGTTGCACTATCTTC
>JABUQX010041154.1:32500-39837 GCA_015478945.1 Trachelipus rathkii | reverse complement strand
CTGGCTAAATTGATATTGGAGTAAATAGGTACTAATATGTTTAGGCGAATGAACAAAACGTGGCGATACTACATAGCTTGATGTAGAGGGGTGCTAGAGGCTGACCTTACTGATTTAAGCTTATCCTTATATTTATAATTCTGTCTTTTCTCTTTACCTTACACTATTGACATCATTAAAGTGACAAGAATTTCAATAAAATATATTTAAGTATAAAGGGCTTGCTTATTTAAATGTAAAATAATTAATTAAGTTATAATAAATTTATAACCAGAAAGTATTGACAAATAATAATAATAACAATTTCTTTGTTCAAAGATATTTATTATTTAGATTTATTATTTAGAAGTTTTAATCAAGAAACTTTAGTAAATAATTAGTTTTAGAGTTTAATTATATGATAATTGATGATTAATATAAATGTAGTGTTTAATTAAAAGCATAATAAATAGTTTTAAATAAATTATATACGTTTATAATATGTTAAGTAAAGTGAGTGTGCGAGCAGGTGGTGGATGATAGTAGGAGAGGTAGAGAGATGATGAGACGCTATAATGATGTGTAAGATAGCTCGTTAAATCATAATTTGAGATGTTAAAGAGTGTGTATAAATCATAGTAAATTGTTTCGTCCATGGGTGAGTTGTAGAATAAAATCTGTGATAGATATCGCATAGGATTATAGCTAAGAAAGTAGTATAAAGATCTGTAGTAATCTGTAATCAAGCATATCTATGGCTTTCTTGATTTTATATTTGACAAGTGTTAAGAAATATAAATTTCAAAAGATAGTAATATTAGTAATGGTAATAATAGTAATAACATAATAGTAGATTCACATTAACAATCAGTCGAATACACTCACATAGTTGAAGTGTAAATAATAATAGTGTACACATAAGTAGATTGACTGTTGATAATAATTAAATAATAAGTAAATAAATAGCATATAATATATAAATTAAATATGTAAAGTATGAAAAGCAATGGTGGTTTGTGTATGTGTATAGGTGTGTGTGGTGTGTGTTGTGTTTGTGGGTGTGTTTCTGTGTGTGTCTGTGTGTGTGATGAATGTGAGGTGGGGTCGGTCAGTGTGGTGATTGTGATGTGATATGGGTAAGTGTTTCCATTTATAATGAAATATCAATAAAGTCAAAATTATTCATTACTTGACTCAAGTTATGCAAATAATAGTCTATAAGTCTGTATATCATGCAAAAATAATTTAATGGAAATAATAATAAAATATATAAAAATTCATAAAATATGATAAATCTAAATAATAATCAAATAAATGAATTAAGATAAAAATACACACTTCACTAAACGCAATAATCATTAATGTTAATTAAATAATAATTGAGTTACTATAAAGCATGTAAAGCAGGAGGAGTTCAATAGAACACGTAAAATTAAGAGAAGTTGTATAAATAACTAACGTAACAATGCATTTGAGGTAAAAGCTTTAAGCAGTAAAACATGAGTTAAAGCAAGATTAAAGCGCTGCAGAATAGTTTTAAAGCGCTATGTATAATATTTTGATGCATTATATGCCCCTCTTTTTAAAATACAAGTTTAATTTGCAAGTAAAAGCAGCTAAAATAAACCAAAAGACATAACTAAATGTCCTCCTTATCAATATTTAGGTTGCTTCCTCGTGTCAACATTAACACATATCTTATTTGCTATGTATCTCGCAAAAAACACCCGCTGCGTCAATAGTGATTAGTAAAGTGTGTCTAAATTTTAAATCCAGATAATAATATTGTCGTATCCGCATTTTAATTAAATTAGAGCGTGCTTACTGGAGCCGAAGACTCTGCTCGCGTCCTGACTTTTTATTCCTTAATCTCAACAATAATTTAAAAATAAAACTAGAAGTATATTAAAATAATCAGATCAAGAAATAAAGGTTAAGATGAATAAATACAGTAGAATTTATATGATTTTACATTTCAAAAACTATAAATAAAAAATAATAAAGAAAGAATACCATTGAATGTTAATAAATATATAATTGAATATGAGTTAAAGCATTGATAATGGTTAATAGGTCAGAGTAGATTGAAGAGTTATCACAGTTATAAGCAGAGAGAGTTATAAAGGTCAGATAACATGAATAATAGGAGTTTATAGCACTTTTGTAATAATAATACGCTCAACGATAAATGTTTTAATATAGTCAATATATAAAAACAGTGCGCTAAGTCCTTAAAAGTCATATGTAAAATAAGGCAGGTATAATAAAAAGTTAATAAATATAGGCATGATAAAAGCATGATATAAGAACAAATATAGGCATTAAGCTATAATTTATAGCCCCCCTAGTGGTGGTATTTAGAGTAATCTTAACACTCTAATTGTTTTACCTGAACGGTACTTATTACTGATTAAGGAGTATGGATGTACTATATAATATATAAATGTTTTTTATAAAATAATAAAATTTTCGTACAATTTTTATTAAGTAATATAAAATTATTTATATACCGAATATCTAGCTGTCTTTGAATTAAATATCATTACAGAATTAAAAAATATAAATAAGTTATAATGAATAATAAAAATAAACTACTTAAGAAATAAATAATTAATAAAAGTATTTAATAACTAAACGCATAGACAAAATTATGAAAGAACTATTAATGTTAATTAAAATATATGAGTTATAGACATGCACAGGTAAAGCAGTAGAGTTGAGAATTACACAGTAAAAGCAGAGAGCTGGGTGTAAAATAAAAAAAAAGATTTCTAGAGAGGGTAGACAAAGAGTATGGGCAGAGGGGGTTTAAAGCGCAATAGAAATAAAAAAAAAAAAAAAAAAAAACAAAACATTCGAGTTCCATTAAGCATCATCCCCGATTAGACAAGGTACAAGTTTCCATATAATAGATATTATATATAGTTTTTTTTGAAAATTTTGGAGAAAAAGTTAAATCACCTTTTCTGGTCAATTTATGTGCCATATTATAAAATTCAAGTATTTAAGTATTTTATAAAAAAATATATAGGTAATTCAGAAATGATGAGCAGTATAAGGCATAAAACCTAATGGGATCTTCGACTCCTTAATAGTGTTAAGGAATTTGAGCAGTAAAATTCACACAACCCTTCCTCGTGAAAAAATCTAGATTTTTGTCGACCCCAGTTAAAAAAATGGCTGCAAAATTTTTTTACTTCTTTATATGCTTTAATTACATTTAATAAATCTTTTTGCTATCCCGTGCATGAAAGTAGTCTATTTTCAATTATGTAATTCACAAGAGTTTATTAAAATAAAAAAACTTTGTTTGGTAACTTACTATACAAATATGATAGTTCATCGACGTATTTTAGATATGTCTTCTGATTAAATTTCTTATGTTTTTTTAATGAAATTAGTTGTTGCCTGCTCGATATTTAAAAAAAAAAATTTTTATTGCAGCTTACCGATTTAATTATTTCCTAAGATATAGGGGTCGAAAAAAAGGTTTTTTAATTAATACCGAATATGAATACACTTTCTTTCAATTTTTAGTCAAATCATTAATGGAAAAGTAGATCGTATAGCATCTGGATATTTATTTAAGCATAGCCTGAGTTAGATGACGTTATACAGTGCAATAAAAAGGCCTCCGGGAGGACAGTGTCATGAAAGATGTTAGGAAAGTTAGCCTGGAATGTAGCTTGATGTAAGCTTGGAAAGTAGCTGAGTTATGAGCTATGACGAGGATCTTTAGAACGCGGCGAGGTTCCGCAAGCGCTGCAAGGTGGTGTGGGGCCGGTCGAAAGTACTATAGATAGAGCATTAGACCTTATGCAGGGCGAAAAGGAGGGGGGGCAGGTTGCTGCGCCCTGGTGGGGGGTGAAAATGCTCAGCTTTATGACTTGGACAGGACATTAATATTAATCTGTTTCTATGATGTGGGAAGAGATTGAGCCATCAAAGGGTGAGTTTAATATGTCATATTTCACACAGATGAATGAGTCACTATCCTAAATATGATGGTATTCAAAGATGAACGTCATCAAAAGATTGAGTCATCTAAAGATGAATCCTTAGAGTTAGGCAGGTCATGTGCTTCGGGACAATTAATGAAGGCTTGAGACATGAGGCACCAATAGCTGAGTGCATAATGCTGAGGCATCACATGCTTCGGTCATTAATCGCCTGCAGGCGTCATTGCTGGAGGCATTATGCTTTGAGGCTATTACAGTCAAATGAAAAAATCGAGTGTGTGGAGTTTGTACTAAGATGAGTAACATGTGATATCTCGAACTAGGTGTAGATGGGTGTTTGGAGATAGTTGAGAGTGTCTATAGTGGTTTCTATATGGAGTAATGTAAATTTCTTTATTTGGTAGAGAAATGTACAGTGCTTTAAGTGTTATATAGATTTTATTTAAAATATACTTAAATCATAAGACAGGATATGACTTCTCTAAGCAGATTGTAATAACACAATTAAGATTTTCCTCATTACCTTATTACATATGGGGTGTAAGACAACTATTCCTATTCAGTGGCTTTCTAGTGTGCAGGGAAAGGCATAGATTAAAGAATGCGTTATGAAAAAAAGTGGCACATATCTAGTTGGCACTATGTTGGCAGGTACACTTGGCAACTAGTGTATGGCACGATCAACTTTGGCTACTCTCCATTTTGGACACTTTACTATGTGTCACTTCTCATAATGTTCTTATTTACATATTGGCAACTTTAACATTGGACTAATATATATTTTTTTCACTATTATCAACACTCCCTTGGCACTCACCTGGCACTGATAGAATACTCCTCATAGAACACAAATAGAACATCACTAGATACTCTTACGGTGATTGGGAACCATCAAAGGCCATCAAGTTAGCGTGGGTCCAAAAATGACCCACGGTATAATGGTAAGGACGATCAAAATCGGCTTAAATATCATGAGTGTTAAATGTGTATATATAATTGAAACTATGGTGTGGAATAAACAGGTATAATTTGAATTCTAGGTTGCAGTCTGCTGCTCGGTCAAACAAGGTAAAGAACGAGTATGTCAAGAAACGGGCTAAGTCCCTAAAGGAAGGACAAAAATTACCGTGGGTCAAATTCTGACCATGGTAATCAGTCAAGCGGTGTTGTATGTGTTGTGCGCATATAGAATGCGCACACGGTGGTATAAATGTTGTTAGGTGTAAGTGTTGTTCAATAGAAGTGAGTTGCATAACTTGGGGTAAATAAAATGTGATAGAGGTCATACGTGAATGTACATAATGTAATATATATTAAGGTAGTGTGTGGTGTGTGTGTGTGTGTGTGTTGTGTGTGTGTGTGTGTGTGTGTGGTGTGTTGTGTGTGTGTGTGGTGTGTGGTGTGTTGTGGTGTGAGTGTGTGTGTTGTGTGTGTGTGTTCTCGTAGAAGTGGTGTGGTAGTGGCGAGCTACGGCGTCAACGTGTGTAGGTGTTCAAATGTTTAGGGTAGGTCCATACATGCGTACACGTTAGGAAAACGAAATATGTGAGGGTGGGCCACGAGTTGGGTAAAAAATTAGCGTGGCCAAAATTGACAGACCATGGTAATACTAGGCAAGAGTGGTCAAACAAAGGTAAAGACATTTAAAAAATAGGGCTAAAGCGCCCTAAAGGAGGATAGATCAAAAAATTACCGTGGCAAAAATGGCCCCACGGTCGAAAAATTAGGGGGCCGTAAAATAGGGGGGTAATACGTACAACGGTTGCTGACGCAACGTTTGCGCAACCCTTCTTCGAAGGGTTGCCAAAAATTAGGGTTGTCCACCGAAAAATTAAGGTTGCCGAAAAAATAGGGTTGCCTAGATAAAATTAAGGTTGTGCGAAAAAAGTTATTAATAAAAAGATTAGGGCTGCCAAAAATGAGAGAGAGTTATAAGAGTGTTCCTCACACAAATTGGGTTCTCAAACACATTTAGGGTTCTCAAAAAATTAGGGTTCCAAAAATTAGGGTTCTCAAAAAATACCGGGGGGCCAAAAATGACCCATGAAAGATCAAAGGGTTGGTCGAAAAAAGGTCAAGGCAAAAAAAGGTCCAAGGTCAGGTAAATCCAACCCTCAGGAACACGTGGCGGTCAGAAAAGGGTTCAGGGCGGTAAAAAATTGGGGTTATCATTTTTTTACCCCAAAAAAGTTCATCCAATTTGGAGTAAAAATTTGGGGTAAAAAAAAATGTGGTGCAATAAGGTATTCCTACTCCTCTACAACCAACAACGCATTAACCTTACTTCTTATTAACGTTTACTTTCAAACCCCTCATTTTACACATCCTACCACAATCTCTCTACCAATCCTCTCGAAAACTCTTATCTCAGAAATACGCTAGCTGAGTGAATGCAAAACGCCAACGAATACCCTACCCCAATACCTCAATATAATAAGGCATTAAGAATGGTGAACTCATCCCGAAACGTACCACTCTCTTCCATATAAAAAGTTCGCGAATGTGGCCTGGAAAGTAGTTGACAATGATGTAGAATGAGGGTGGCTAGATTACAAAGGGGTAACGAGTGAGAAATAAACACGCAGATGAAAGGTATTCCCTGTAGAATGTAGCTTATGATAACAAAGAGGAGAGTAACCATACAGGGGGTGGATAACACTATAATTCGCACTCCTTACCCAGCTTCTAAAAAGTACTAATCTTGAGCACACAAACGTCAGGAAAACAGCTAGAAGTCCATATCCTGAAATAATGACATAGGTTTGGATTAAGAGAGGGATTAGCTTGGAGAATAGTGGCTCAACAGTTGGAGGCTGGAAGATATGATGAAAGTAGTCTGCTGACGAAATCAGTAAGTATCGTATGCGCTATGTATGCATGTCCGCTTACTTAGAAATATTAAAGCATATGAAAATAATTCTAACTGTTTCGTCTCTTAATTATATTTATTTACAATTAATAATCCTCATGCATTCACTAATCGTCATATACATACTATTTCGATTTCACCATAATTATAGTAAGCACTTACACTACCTAACACCATATCACTAACACTGCCATATATGAAGCTTACCCTATTATGCCTATTATAGGCGCTTGTTATAGTCGAAAATGGCACATAGACTCACTAAATACAATTTTATTCATCTGCTTCGCATCATATTTGTTCCGAACAATCATTTTTATTTTTTAATATAGTTAACATATTTGAATATACCAACTAAATTATATCATAACATCCTCTACCTAACTTATAATATCTAAACTCGCGAGACCTATTGTTCTTATGCTTCCTCCGAACAAATATCGAAGGATATACCTCGCACTAGTATGCGACGTACAACTCTTTTATCGAACCAAAATACCTACAGCATATATCATTCCCTACAAACACTC
>JABUQX010041154.1:10000-15000 GCA_015478945.1 Trachelipus rathkii | reverse complement strand
TTATTATTATTATTATTATTATTTATTATTATTATTATTATTATTATTATTATTATTATTATTATTATTATTATTATTATTATTATTATTATTATTATCATTATTATTATCATTATCATTATCATTATCATTATCATTATCATTATCATTATCATTATCAATTATCATTATTATTATTATTATTATTAATTATTATTATTAATTATATTATTATTATTATTATTATTATTATTATTAGTAGTAGTAGTAGTAGTAGTAGTAGTAGTAGTAGTAGTAGTAGTAGTAGTAGTAGTAGTAGTATCATTATTACGCTATTTTAGATATAATAATAGCAAAAATAAATGACTAACCTAATTTTATGGATAATAAGATAGAAACAGCTGACGATTTTGCTTTAAAGACGCGAGAATTTTAAATTTGCATAAAATTGAAGTTGATGGGTGGTTAGTCTTCAAAAAAAAAAAAAACCAGATGATGTTCCTCCATATTTATCAAAGACTGTTCCTTTCTAACTGAATTAAGAACATGACACACTCACTAATATAAAATGTTCTGAGGAATGTCATCTTTGTCTAATAAAGTTTGCGAAAATGGAATTTTTGATCAAAGTAAGGGTTGGTCAAGAACCAGAATATTTCGCATCACGCCACCAGTCAGTTTTTTTGCCCGTACTGCACCGTACCGCACCGCACAGCACCCGGTGCCTGTGCCAACCCTAGTTGAAAATGTAGGCTCCGACGTTAGTTAGGAGGAGGAGGAGTTGTGCCAAGTAAGATGAAATAGGTTGGAGCTGACCTTGCGGAGATTCTAAAGTTGTAGACATTGATAAAAATCATTTTTCATCGGGTTGAGACAGGCTTAATAAGTCTCACTTCACTTCTTAAAGTAGCATCCGTTGCCATGGAGATAGCAAAAGGCAGCTGTTCTTAACCTGCAGACCTCGAACCCCTGGGGGGGGGGGGGAGGAGGACTCGATATCTTGGTTCAAAAGGGATTCCCGAAGGGTTGAGGAAATGCTGTTATCGTTTTCAGTTAAAATAGAAAGGAAGATTGAATGAATGAAAGAAAGTATGATAAAATAGGAAACGTAGAATAATATTTTAAATCACGAGAAACTTTAAATAAATTATTATTATTATTATTATTATTATTATTATTATTATTATTATTATTATTATTATTATTATTATTATTATTATTATTATTATTATTATTATTATTATTATTATTATTATTATTATTATTATTATTATTATTATTATTATTATTAAATATGAAAAATTTAAGTCATTTTACAATGAAGCGCATTATTATTATTATTATTATTATTATTATTATTATTATATTATTATTATTATTATTATTATATTATTAATTAATTATTATTAATATTTTAATAATTACTACTATTATCTATTATTTTTATAATTATTACAAATGTAATATATATATATATATTATATATATATATATATTAGTATTATAATATATATATATATATATATATATATATATATATATATTAATATATATATATATATATATATATATAATATATATATATTATAGTATTTGTATTTTTAGGCTATTTAAATTTTGATATTATCTTGATGGTTTGCGGCAACAAAAGATATTGGTAGAGGGTCCGTGGTAAAGAAAGGGGTTAAGAGCCCCTTGATATAATTAGAGAGATGCAACAGAATAGGGCTATGTCCCGTGAATTACGAACTTTAAAAAGAAAACGGTTCAACTGAAAGTTACTGAGATCGGGGGGGGGATTTGATAAGTAATGCTTCGCCCCCCCTATGACACGCTCCTTTTCAAGAAATGTGGTGAATGGATACTACTAATTAAGATATTAATGGTGTATACTCTATTCTCAGAGAGAGAGAGAGAGAGAGAGGAGAGATGAGAGGGGGGAGAAGAGAGAGAGAGAGAGAGAGAGAGAGAGAGAGAGAGAGAGAGAGAGAGAGAGAGAGAGAGAGAGAGATCACGTGTATGGAAAAAATTACAATGCTTAGGATAAAGTAGTTGGAGGAGATGGAGAAGGAGAAAAACGTCGAAATAGTCTAAAGTAGTGTTATTGTCATAAGTTTTGAGGAAGGCTAAAATGGAAATGCTATACTATTATATATATATATATAATATATATAGTATATATATATATATATATATATATAGTATATATATATAAATATATATATATATATTTATATATATAATATATATATATATTAATATATATATATATAATATAAATAATATATATATATATATATTATATATATAAATATATATATAGTATATATATATATATATAATATATATATTTAATATATAATATATATCTCATATAATATATATAATATATATATATATATATATATATATATATATATATATATATATATCAGTGGCGTACCTTGAAGGTTATAATTGGGTTGGCATCTAGTTTTATTTGCAAGTAGAAACCCCTCTTGTCGCACGGGCTACATAGTTCTAGCTTCCTCTATCCGGTTGGTGTTTGCCAAAACTAGTTTTAAATTATTATTATTATTATTATTATTATTATTATTATTATTATTATTATTATTATTATTATTATTATTATTATTATTATTATTATTATTATTAATTATTATATTATTATTATTTTTATTCTTTTTTATTATTATTATTATTATTATTATTATATTATACTGTATTATTTTAGTCATTTAACGTGAAGCAGATTTTAACATATTATTATTATTTATTATTATTATTATTATTATTATTATTTTTTTTATTTATTATTATTATTATTATTATTATTATTTTATTATTATTATTATTATTATTATTATTATTATTATTATTATTATAAACAATCTAATTTACGAAAAAAAAATTCCAGGTTGAAATTCAAGTCTTAAAACTAAAATTCTAAAATTCTTTACAACATCAATATTCTATACGTTTATTGACCATTGCCATGCAGCTGCTATTCCATTATTGCTTTAATGCTAGGAAACAATTTTTGTGTTGATTATTGTTTCTTGTGATTATTGGATATAAAAAAGTTGGTGAAAAAAGTAAACTGTTTTCAAACTACTAGAAAAAAAATATAATTTAAAATAATAAAAAGAAAATCACGCATTTGTTTTTGATCACTAAATATGTTTGAAACACTTGGGGGAAAAAAGAAACAATCTCCAGCAAATACAACTGCTTACTTAAAAATGAAAAAAAAAAACAACTAAAAACATAAAAATGAAATGACTATTCTGATTGGAAATTTATACAGGGAAATGTTTACAATTTAAACTATAAAAGACAAATATTGGTCGTTAAAAATGCAAGCAATTTTGAAGATTCCCAAGACTATATGATTTCATGCGTTTCGGAAATGCTTGCTGTTAAATACTGATAACGTCTCAACTAATTATAATTTATGGTACTGATAAATCTACAATTCCACACTTTATGGATGGAAATGAAACTTTACAATTAAGATCACACGGGCAGACAGACACACATGCAATCATATATATATATATATATATATATATATATATATATATATATATATTATATATATATATATATATATATGTATATATATATAGATAAATTAAATATTGATATGTATATATTTAATAAAATATATATATATTTATATTACATATATATAATATATATATATACATATACATATATTTATATATATATATATATATATATATATATATATTTTTATATATATATATATATATATATATATATATATATACATATATATATATATATATATATATATATATATATATATATATATATATATATATAATCCAAATTTTTTTATACAAAATTTTTCTCTCCGTCATTTTATAAATAAAGTTAATTAAGGTCGGTTCATAAACAAAAATTTAAATTAAGGTTTTAAGATCATCTTGATGACATTATTATTATTATTATTATTATTATTATTATTATTATTATTATTATTATTATTATTATTATTATTATTATTATTATTATTATTATTATTATTATTATTATTATTATTATCGTAATTATTATTTCTATGTTAATATATATAGAAATCATTAAGTTTATATATATATATATATATATATATATATATATATATAGATATATATATATAGTATATATATATATATATAAATATATATATATATATATATATATATATATATATATATAGTATATATATATATATATATATATATATATATATTAATTTTGAGACCTTTTCAGTAGAGAAAACAAAACCTATTTCAAATTCAGATTTCGAAGCCGACATGGTCCGTTACAAGACATTTAAATATGTTTATGTTAGAGGATGTGTAAAGAGAGAAGGAGAAAGGGTTTCTTCCAGACTTGTAGAGTACGTGAGTTGAGAATGAGCATATCAGTCATACCTCGGGTCAGAGAGTTATAAAGTGAAAGAATGAGAACATGTGGGGGGTATAAGATTAAAAATATATTAACATTGTCAGTTTTAATAGCTATAGTAAAATTAAAGAGATAAATCGGTTCGACTGCTAGGGAGAGAGAGAGAGAGAGAGAGAGAGAGAGAGAGAGAGAGAGAGAGAGAGAGAGAGAGAGAGAGAGAGAGAGAGAGAATCTGTATTAGTGGTAGAGTTGGTGAGGCTTAAGGCCCTAGACTCCACCATACTTTTAACTCACGCTGTGAGTGAAGCTAAAATAGAAAACTGACTTGTACTTACTACAAGTGCGGATGACACCCATACATACAGAGAGAGCAACTGAACTTATTTAGTAGAGAGAGAGAGAGAGAGAGAGAGAGAGAGAGAGAGAGAGAGAGAGAGAGAGAGAGAGAGAGAGAGAGAGAGATTATAACACGAGCCTTCTTTAAAGGATGAGGCGTGGGACTAGGAGACACAGGAGGCTTAGATTGCATGCTATAATTGTTTGCAAAATTATATTGACTTTTCCTGAGCTGCTTGGCATAAGTCAAGGGTTCCATTCCACGT
>JABUQX010041154.1:0-5000 GCA_015478945.1 Trachelipus rathkii | reverse complement strand
TGTGTAGGGTTTCAGGTAAAGAGGAATGTATTGAAGAAGCACTGTAATGGAATGATGTATATTTGAGTGTTTTGTTGGTGTTTTTTGTTGTGGTTTTTTTGGTGTTGGGTGTGTGAGCTGTTGCTTTGTTGCGTGTGAATTAACCTTTAGTTGTTATTGTTGAGTTTGTTTATTTGTTTGTGTTTGGTTTTCTTTTTTTGTGTGTTGAGTGTGCCGTGATGAAATTTTCTCTTACAAAGGTAATTCTCTGCTTGTTAGTGCTGGGGTGTTTTGTTATATAAAAACTGTTTTTTAGGATATATTGATTGTGCTTGAAAGGAATTGGAGGGGTTTTCTTTAATTTTGTGATTATCGGGGTTGAGTTTTACTTTAAATTATTCTATTAAGTGTTTGTTTTTTTTATGTTTTTGTGTGTTGTTTTTGACTGTGTTGGTGTTTTTGTTTTGAGTATAAAATGGAGAATTTTGGAATCTCGGTAATAGTCAACCGCGAAATGCAAATGAAAGCGCTGATTTTCTTAGACAGCCATGAAGACTGGAAAGAGACGAGGTAAGCCAGTTCTGGTTTCTATTATTGCTCAATGAAAAATTTTATAACACTCCTCCCAGTAGGTCAATTTGATAGCTCGTAGTGAAAAATGTGTGAAAAATTTCCACAAGCTCTGTGGGCGGGGTGTGTGGTCCTTTATTCTGAGATTACATAGGAAGAGACTAATTCCAATCTTATATCCATTGCAATTGGAAGCAATAGCGACAGATTTGGAAAGTCTCGTATTCATTGAGAGGAATTGTTTTCTGTCCACTTAGTGTTTTTTGTCGATGCAAAGGTGTGAGAAATATCTGAAAGACTGGAGCTGAGGTGGTTATAAACCCACCACCCCAAAAAAGAGGATGAAGTACTGAGGGCTCACGAGATTGTCCACGCGGGTATTAATTTATCCTGGCGCCATCATACTCTCGGGGTCAATGTATAGCTCAGCTTATGGATGTATGCATTGTGTTGGTTGGCTGTGGGTCTGGCCAGTCGTTCCTCTCTTAGTATTGGTGAGTTGTGGAGTGTTTGGTTGTAGATAGTCGCTATATAGAGGCCGGCCATTCTAAGATAAAGGCTCCTTCCCGTTGGGACGGAAATGACTCGTGACACTTCCCGGTGTATTTTTTTATTATTATTTTTAAAATAATTAAAAAAAAAAAACCTTTCCTATAACACAACAGGCCTCTCCCAGCTGATGACAATTATAATTTTATTTAATATTAAAGGGAATAATTGCGTTCAAATTGAATAAGAGTAGTGAGAAAGATGCGGGTTGAGAGAAGAAGACATGCCGCGGATTATACAGTTTTGTTACCCCCGCTCAGGACAGTAGTCCCAAAGGGTTTTTTCTTTGTAAGATTTTCCTGAATAGGATAATGCACAGGTTGTTTAAAATTTCAAAAGTGCACACTTACCTTCCAATTCTTAACATACACCTTAATTACCACATGAATATGTATCTCGAAAACAACAGAACACCACGACGGAACACAAGCCAGAAAAAATAAACACCCGTTTCTTCCAATGTCCACACAATCTATTCCGTACACATAAATCATTTAAACACACCCTATTTTAAAAAGAGTAAAATCACACAGAAACCAAAAAACTACCTCAAACATACTGCACGAATTCACTAAAATTTATTGGCTAATTTACAAACCAAACCTTCATACTCTTTACCTCGACATACTCCTAACGCTTACAACCTCGCAAGGCAGCAGGACCGACGTTACTCAGCTAAACTTAATTAATTAAGCAAAAAAAACATACAACACACACAACAACCATCTGAAAATTCATATTGTTCCATTTAGTTTCAAAATTAATCAAATAATACAGATATTACCCCTAAGAAATAATCCTGTGCCCGCAGATATTAATAAATAATAAAGAAATATTAAATGTATATAGAAAAAAATAGCATCGCTGCAAATAAGAGAAATACTACATGAATTTGAAGAGAAAAGGCCCGCGGCCTCCCCCTCCTTAACAACAACCACACTGAAATCCAAATGTTTATAGAGGCAATGGTTCCCACAATTGCCCTATATGTACCAGGTTTCACAAAGTGCGACCGGAATTTCCCTGAGATCAATAGGGTGTTTAGTATACGTTTAAATTATTGATAGTTGGACATTGTTGGACAGTGAGCAAACAAATATTCTGAAATGTCACGATCCATATTAGTCCAGAAATATAGTTTTGATTTAGCCGAGGAGAAATCTTTATGAAATGTTGAAGATCTGGTTCACGACAAAGCTTTGAACAAAAATGATCTGGAAAGGCTAAAGGGATTTATGCACACCATACTTCGAAGATATCTTGGAAAAAGGAAGAAGTTGAAGGCGAGACTTGAAAATGTGTTAGTTTTTCTTTCATCCGTCGGAATGAACGAGCGTTAGCAGGTGGGTAACCGAAAGGCATATACTTTGTTACTTGAGGATATCTGAGGAAAAAGCATCATCAGCCACGGTGTTTTATTGCACCTCTTAAGGCAAGTCATCTGAAGAGATATATTCTGGTTAAGAAGAAAGGAAGACGTTGCTTTGCCGATTCACTGCTTTGGCTTAATTTCTACTGTAGAAAGCTGAAACCAAGGTTTGTGATCAGCGCACAAAATGACAATTCCTCCTTTCAACATATATTCTTATACGAGATGGAGGTTACATTCCATATTCTTTTTCCCTTCAAATAAACCTAACAAACCTTGGTTCAATTCTACCTTCTACGTTTGAAGCGTCTTTTTTGGGAAACGTGGATGGGTCAGTTGGTTAGAGCGCCCCGGGGTCACTGTTAAACTCCAGCGTACGTGGAGTCCAGGTTTCGAATCCCGCTGATAGGAGATTAAAAAAATCTCCTCAGTGACTCATTCCATTTAAAAAATGACGGGGACGTTGCCTTTCAGGAATTACCCGAAGTGGTCTTTAAAAGCGCTTCAGCAAATCATACAAGTTTATTTCATTCATAGTCTACTGTCTTAATAACTAATCTTTAAACTTTTCTCCTTTATGAAAATGCAACAATCTTCCTGTTTGCTCTACTTCTCGCTCATTCTGAGCATTTTGCAATGTCACTTTAAACCTTGCTTCTTCCTGATTCCCTCTTCTAGTTTCTTTCTGGATCACCTAATTGCACTGATAAGATCCAAAGATTGAACTTCCTATCTTACCTCAAAAAATAGGTCAAAGTGAACGCCATCTACACATCTCATACCTTCTACCCATCCAAAATCATACCCTGACATTGTAATTTCCTCCTTAAGACGTTATTTCCTCTCTCTCTCTCTCTCTCTCTCCTCTCTTCTCTCTCTCTCATTCTCTTCTCTCTCTCTCTCTCTCTCTCTCTCTCTCTCTCTTCTCTTTCTCTCTCCTCTCTCTCTCTCTTCTCTCTCTCTTCTCTCCTCTCTCCCTCTCTCCTCCTCTCTCTCTGCTCTCTCTCTACTCTCTCTCTCCTCCTCTCCTCTCTCTCTCTCTCTCTCTCTCTCTCTCTCTCTGAGTTTAACACTAAGAAGGAGTATGGTCCTGTTGGTATTTCTCCTGTGGTTTTCAAAACCTATGATTCCGTGCTTGCACCTCACCTTGATAAATTATTACGTCTCTCTCTATCTACTTTGACCAGCCCTTGTCTCCCGGCTGGAAATGTACGCTCAGTCAGCCTACAATGTACCATTTATTATCATCCGTTCTTTCAAAAGTTTGCGAATCAATCCCTACTAACAGGATGATTTAGAAACATCTCAATTCTTCAAATCTTATCTCTGATAGCCAATATGTCTTTCGTAAGAAACACTCCGCTGGCGATCTTCTTTCCCTTCTCTCTGTTTCTTGGTGGTCCTCAGCCCTTTTTCATTTCGGTGAATCTTATGATGTAGCGCTAGACATGCCGCAAGTCTTCGATGCAGTCTTGCACAAACCTTTGATATCTAACCTTCCCTCCATCGGTGTCTATCCTTCTATCTGTGACCTTCTCTCTAATTTCCTCTCGGGTCTTTCCATAGCAGCAGTTGTAGACGGCCACCGCTCATCCTTTAACTCTATAAATAGTGGTGTCCCTCAGGGTTCTCTCTCATCCCCAACTCATTAATGACTCCTTTCTATTATTCTTTCACTTTTCTACTCCCATTCCCCAAGACCCCACCCTTCATTACTTATTTTATTTTGAAAGATGTCTCAACCAACAACAGGTTTATCACGCTAAGGGGCGCCCTTGGAACAACTAACCACTGACCTTCCTCAAAATTATAATTGGGGTAGTGAGAACATGGTTGTTTACAATGCCTCGAAAACTAAATTCCTTCATCCTACCAATCAACATAATATTCCACACAACAACAATATCTTTGTCGAAAACACACAACTCCCACATTCATGTCCTTAATATTCTTGGTGCTTCATTTTCTTGTGAACCTAATTAGAAGGATCGCATTACTACATTACTTTTTTCTCAATCTATCTATCTATCTATCTATCTATCTATCTATCTATCTATCTATCTATCTATCTATCTATCTATCTATCTATCTATCTATCTATCTATCTATCTATCTATTCTATCTATCTATCTATCTATCTATCTATCTATCTATCTATCTATCTATCTATCTATCTATCTATCTATCTATCTATCTCGTGATCTTAACCGGAAAGATCACATCATTTCTCTTCTAAACAAGTTTCCAAAGGTTTGAGTATTCTGAGTCTCCTTCGGAATTTCTTCTCGCCACCCTTGCTGCTTCCTCTTTATAGGGGTGTGGTTCGCACATGTATGGAGTATCTAGGAGAGCTCCACTCACACAGCTCTTACTAACTCTCTCCAGTCTCTTTCTGGCCTTCGAATTGTTGTCACTTTCTTTATACAATCATTACTACAATGGGCACTGCTCTTCTGAACCCTCTCTCTCTCTCTCTCTCTCTCTCTTCCTCTCTCTCTCTCTCTCTCTCTCCTCTCTCTCTCCTCCTCTCCTC
>JABUQX010041153.1:5000-12961 GCA_015478945.1 Trachelipus rathkii | reverse complement strand
ACCGACGACGAAGTCCCAATGGACTAAGACAACCCTGATGATAGCTAGATATAGGATCGTATTGTGTTGCAGCCAGTTCTTGTTTCTAACCAATCGTACTCCTAGTTGCTACCTCCGCTACTCGAGGCCTGAAGCTACAGTATCTCAAAGCACACGAGACTCCAGCAAAAAGTCGTATGCGGCAAGCTCGGGGTAAGCTACCGAGTAAGGCACGCGCTGCCGTGGCGAATACTCACACACACACACAAACCAAACACACGCACACACATCGTATGCAGTTAGTTTCATGCCCCAATCTCTGGAATTATTTTTCCGCAGTAGGTGGAAAAGAGCTAACTTACCAGATAGGTGTATCATCGAACTTTGCATATTCAACCAAGAAGCATCCGCCACGAACTTTACCTAGTCTCAGAGCGGCAGCAGCCCGGCGTTCCACCGTCGCAAATACTGATCGCCTGCCACTACAATGGGTCCCTAATAGCACCTCGGGCGAATCCGAGTGGGTTGTGTTCGCCGCGACGCGACAGAGAGAACGGAGACCCCAACCCTCGCTTTTGACACGACGACGGAACTTCCCAAACAAACAGTTATCCCCTATGATATGGCTAAATAGACGAGCACAAGTGCAGTTTCTAAAGCAATCGACTCCCTAGTTGCACCGAGCAGCTACGGTCTTAATCACGTCAGGAGAAAAAGCCGACGAAGACGAGCACCGACTGAAAGAGAGAGAAAGCACCACGTTGCAGCAAGAGCGCAAAGTGTTCTTAGTCTTCTAGCCCAATCTCTCGTAAAAGTCGACTTATAACGCTTTTTCGTTCATTTAAAATAGAATTACTATTAGGGTCAACGACAGCATCGACAACAGACGAACGTCTCCCCAACTCCTGGATGTCAACACGAGGAATCGAAAACTTACAGCAGTAGCTAAAAACTTGATTTTGCTGATGCTGCAGATGTGAATCGCTTTTCACAGCCACGGAAGCCGCCTACGTCGTTTCTTTGTTATCCGTATCTCACCTTTTCCTTCTACCGCGACGACTGAAATTAAGACTTCAGATGATGCAAAAAAAACAGTACTACCGAAGCTTCGAGAACACGTCATAGCCCTGTAAACGTGTGGGACTCGTTCCGTCATTCGAATACACCACCACCAAACGTTCCGGTCTCACCCCAGCCCCCGCGGACTCCGGGCCATATAAATCTTACATGCTTTCGGACGAAAACTTAACTTTTCCACCGACTATGACGGAGACTCGGAAACGAGAGCCGACAGACAAAAACAGAAGACAAACAGAAGAAACAAAGAGGAAGGAGCGAAAACGTAGCAAATCCAGCAACCATTACTACCTTACCAGTGCCAGTGCTTTACGCAGTGCCCGTTGCTTTTACCAATGCCCCCTTTCTTTACCTGCCCTTCTTTTACCGTTTCCTTTCCTTCTTTGCCCTGTTGCTTTCGCCGCCGCCCTCCAACTGTTCCAGTCTGCCGGCCTGCCTGCCTGCCTGGCCTGCCTGCCTTGCCTGCCTGCCTTGCCTGCCTGCCTGCCCCCCTATATTACCAGAAACATAACAGAAACAAAAGGTTCCGAACCAAGGCATCCAGGCCAGCCATTCCCCCACTGCGCTGCTGCTGTCGCCCCCGCCACTCCAACTCTTCCAATCTGCCTGCCTGCCGCTCCGAGAACAAGGTGCGCAAACGTCATGACCGAGAAGCCGACAGGACAAAAACAGAAACAGAACAGAGAAAGGGAAAGAACGAGGGTCAGGACTAGCCAACCAGCCCGCCCCTGCTGCGCTGCTGCCGCCCCCACTCAAACTAACTCCACTGCCCTGCCGCCTGCGCCTTGCCCTGCCACCCGAAACGAGCCTTACATTCTAGACTTATTTTTATGCGGATAGTATACACGATGTACAGCGGCGAAAACCACTTCCAGCAGAAGAAGAAGCTGACCCACCGCCATATCCACAGAGTTTGCAAGTCGTAGAGGTGAGGAAAGACGCTGCTTTTTCCTTGCGGAGATCGTTATCATCATACCCATCTCCTCCTCCGCATATCCTCTCGTTCATCGCGGCAAGTATTCGTACATATTCTGGAACTCTATGTACCCCCCCTTTCAAGCCCGACAACACACTTAGCGCGGGGGTAACGAGAAGCCCAATGCCGTTACGACGCGAAGGAGATTTAGTATCGTGGGGGGAAGCCAACAACCCAGCCAAAGCCAGTCCTCTTCTCCTCCGCGGCCGTATAACCACGTCCTCGACACAATGATCTCAACAAGAGAGCATTCACCGGGTATCAAAGACACCCCGATGTCTGCCAAAAGCTTGCTGGACCATTTTCTGCGTGCTTATAATTGTTCAGCTGATTAAAGGTTACATTCAATCTTGAAGGGTCGGTCCCCCGGTGACGCGTGCCAGCACCGGTCATGTAAGCACTGGTATCGTCTTATTAAGGTTTCAGCCTATTGACGATCCAGGACACTCATACCCGTGACGCCTCGCACATGGTCGTCTTAATAGAGTAAACCCCGTCGCCCACAGGCAAAATCCTTCCCCATCCTGAGCTGCGTTCCGTATCAGGAAATGAAATCGCTTAATTGACCCGACGAGATGCGATGGATTCCTTCGTCAACAGCGCCGCGCCAATCACCTTCAATTCACCGAATCAATCCGCCGCCCAACGACCAAACCTCGGCGGTGCTGGTAGAGTCTTTTCCATACACTCTGCTCTTTACCGGATACACCTGCCACGCGGAAGTCATTTTCGGGCTCCTCACCCTCTCCTATACTCAACTGTGCAGTGATCGCTGTGAACGCCGATGTATACCTATCATTTTCGGATCACCGCTCGTTTATAATGTCTTTCGGGCAGGATCTTCAGTCTGTGTCTGGACCGATTTGCCGAATCACAGGGAACGCAGAAAGAAAAAATTCTCGCCTCTTAGGGTCCACGCCCTCCAGCGAGCATATCGAACTGCCCTCATATAGCCAATGTGCAATAGCAGTAGCAGCTACGACGAAAGCAGTCGCACACCACTTTTACTAACGAAGAAATCTGCTCTACAACACTACAAGGACGGTCATTGCCGAAGGGATACCTCATGGAGGCGATATCATCTCAACCTTCTATTATATTTCAAACTCATCACAAGCGTATGAGAAATATCGCGATGCGCTTCGCAACACAAAGCAGCAACCCAGCTCCATTCAAACCAGGCAGCATGACAGCATCTTTACTGCGGTCGTAAGGGGATTGAAAGACTACTACTCCGGCGTGCGCTAAGCGTTTATCGGCTATACCTAGGACTACGTTTTCTGTGATTTCTCTGCGTCGATGATGTTACCCTCTGCAGCAACTAAGAAGAGAGAAAGATTTTTCAGCAGAAGCGAACCCCCAGTTCCATATCAAAACACGAGCAGAGTTATTGCCCAGTTCGGAGAGAGGGTAAAACCGCTTTTACCTTCGAACTGCTGAAGAGCGCTGCTGACTCACACCCTTCCCGTAGTAAACGCTCGAGTATCACCCCTATACCACACCTTCACTCTCTACTACCGAGAAGAGAGGAGCAGCACAGCAGGGGGCCGTCCATCCTTCCACGCGACCACGAGATTCATTGACATCATTCGCCGGGACGAACTGTCCTCTTGCGCGGAGGCCAATTTTCAAGTCAGGGAAAGGTTTTTCTCAATGCATCGTTACTCGTAAAATGTTTCGAGGCGAATCCGCCCTAATGAGATAACCTTCCCCGACCAGAAACCAAACCACAGACTCAACAATTCGAGAAAAAGCTCTATTTTCCGTAAAAGGCGGAAAAATCCGCCTTTGTTGGCCTCTAGAACGACGACTGGTGAGCTTCGACACCTCTCCGTTGAATTTTCTCCTATTCTAGTTTTCGACGTAAGGTCACGGATTAAACGCTTAAGTAAGCGAGTATTCCACTCCTTCGCGTATTCCAGCTTCTTGGTCGATCGAATGCCAGGAGAGAGGGTACGAGACAACAACAGTCACGCACCAAGCTAGAGGCCCAAACCCGGACACCACGCGCTGGAGAGAGAATGGACCCAACTCGCTCTCTCCCTTCTGACTGACTTGAAAAATTTTTAAACCTCCCAAATTATTTGGCAGGCAACTTAAAAAAGAAAGCGAGGAAAAAAAAAAACAAAGCTTTTCCAGCAGAAGCGGACCCCCATTTCCATATCCAAACACGAGCAGAGTTATTTTCGGTAGAGGGGAGTGGAAAACCGCTTTTTTGTCTCCGTTCAAACTGCTGAAGAGCGCTGCTGACTGACCCCCTTCCGTAGTAAACTGCCTCGAGTATTACCCCTACTACCACTCGCTATCTACCCAGAGAGAAGCAGGGGGGCCGCCCCATCCTTTCCACGCGACCACGAGTTTCATTGACATCATTCGCCGAACGGTCTATCCTCTTGCGCGGAGGCCAATTTTCAAATCAGGGAAGTTTTTTCTCAAAAGCAATCTTACCTCGTATTTCTAGGCGGCCGAGCAATCCGCCCTAATGAGATAACCCTCCCCCGACCAGAAAACAACCACAGACTCAACAATTCGAGAAAAAACTCTATTTTTCCGTAAAAAAGGCGGAAAAATCCGCCGTTTTTGGCCTCTAACCGCGAAACGACGACTGCTGAGCTTCGACTCCTCCGTGAAATTTTCTCTCATTTCATTTCACTAAGGTCACGGAAAACTGCTAGAGGTAACAGATTCCACTTCCCGCGATCCACCTCGCGTGTATCTATATGCCAGGAGAGGGTGACGAGACAACAGAAAGTCACGCACCAAGCTAGAAGCCCAAACCGGACACCACGCCTGGAGAAGAAGGGAACCCAACCTCGCTCTCTCTCCGTTCTTGACTGGACTTGGAAGTACCCTGCAGCAACTAAAGAAGGAGGAGAGACAGCAAAGCTTTTCAGCAAAAGCGGCCCCCCAGTTCCATATCCAAACACGAGCGGAGTTATTGAGTTCGGTAGAGGGAGTGGAAGACCGCTTTGTCTCCGTCGAACTGCCTGAAGAGCGCTTGATGACACCCTTCCCTAGTAAATCTGCCTCGATATAACCCCTACTACCTCGCACGACCCAGAGAGCAGAGAAGCAGGGGGGCCGCCGCCATCCTTTCCAACGCACCACGAGGTTCATTGACATCATCCGCCGGGACGAACGGTCTATCCTCTTGCGCGGAGATTTTCAATCGGGGGAAAGTGTTCTCAAAGCTCTTACTCGTAAATGTTTCTAGGCGGGGCCGAGCAATCCCCCTAATGATAACCTTCCCCCGACTAAAAAACAAACCACAGACTCAACAACTCAGAAAAAGCTCTATTTTTCCGTAAAAAGGCGGAAAAAACCGCCTTTTTTCACCCTCGAAGCAGGAAAGCTCGAGCCACGCTGCACCCTCCTGGACTCTGACCCTTCGATTTGAGCTTTTCACTTGTTCCCGGAAGACGCCACCTCGTTCTGGCTCTCTCGTACCTCGCTTAGGACTCTTGTTCGTGAGAGCTTTATCCCGAGGAAGGCAAAGAGGATTATAATGCCTTCTCGCTCTCACTTACTTACGTGAGAGCTGCGACAAAACTGGAGAACACTCGTGTCCGCGCAGCCCACACTGGCGTTCATCGCTTGCCCAGCGACACAGGCAGACGCGTGGAGTCCTCCCATCCCGCCTCAGTCCCCACGCTCTGCCTGCTACCACTCCGGAAACGCAGAGAAGACGACATTGACATAACACGGGAATGCTCGGACCTCCGAGTGTGACACCCGGAGAAAACTCATTCCCCGAATGCCTCACCCATTCTATCTTCCCCGTTCCACCTGCTCCGCATGCATCATCTCCGGAGATGAGCAGACGATGATAGGGCGTCTGCCTGCGACAAAGCGTCATTGGCACCTTCCTTACCAGGAAACCTCTTCTTCTTCTCGCGAGGAGGCCAAATCTCAATCGGGGTAAAGTTTGCCGACTCGCGCGCCTCGTAGAGTTTCTAGACCCCAGGCGCCGCTCCTTTCCAGATAACCTCCACCCCCCAGAAGATCGTCAAAGCTCAACGGGTCGAGAAAAGCTCTATTTTCCGTAAAAAGCGAAATCCGCCTTTTTCACCTCGAAGCAGGGAAAGCTCGAGCCCCACGGCTGCACCCTCTCCGGACCTACCCCTCGATTTGAGTTTTCACTTTTCGTCCCGGAAGAACGCCACTCGTTCTGCAGTCTCTCCGACCTCCGTCTTAAACTCTAAGCGAGAGAGCTTTATCCCATGAGGGCAAAGAGACATAAATGCCTTCTCGCTCTCCTACTTACGTAGGAGAGCTGCGACAACTGTGAGAAGACACTCGTGCCCGCCCAGCAGCCAGGCGGTCTCATCAAGCTTTGCCCTGCTGACACAGGCAGACGCGGGATATTCCTCCCATCCCGCTCCCATTACCGCCACGCCCTAGCGCCCTGCGTCACCATCTCCTGAACGAGAAACGTCGACCATTACATTAACACGGGATGCTCGGAACTCTCTCGATCTTACACCCGGAAAACTCATCTCCCGGATGCACTCACCATCATCCCCCGTCCACCCCCGCATGCATCTATCCCGGAGAGTGAGGCAGAGCCATGGGCTTCTGCCGCGGATACGAAGTCGTCATGGCACCTTCCTTACCAGAAACCTCTTCTCTGTCTCGCGAGGATGCCAATCTTCAAGTCGGTAAAGGTTGTCTCGGACTCGGCTCGCCTCGTCGATGTCTAGACGGCCCATGGGCGCCGCGCTCCCCGAGCCCACCCCGCCAGGGAGATCTCCAAAGCTCAACGGGTCGAGAAAAGGCTCTACTGTAAAAAGGCCGAAAATCCGCCTTTTTTCGACTCGAAGCAGGGAAAGCTCGAGCGCCACTGCTGCACCCTCTCCGGGACTCGACCCGATTGAGTTTTTCACTTTTGGTCCCCGAAGACCGCCACCTCGTTCTGGCAGTCTCTCCGTACCTCCGGCTTAATACTCAGTCGAGGGAGAGCTTATCCAGTGAGAGGGCAAAGGGAGCATAATAATGCCTTCTCGTTCTCCTACTTTACGTAGGAGAGCTCGACAACTTGTTGAAAGACACTCGTTCCCGCCCCAGCAGCATCGGTCTCATCGGCTTCCCTGCTGACACAGCAGACGCGGTGAAGTTCCCCCCATCCCGCCTCAGTCCCACGCTCAGGCCCTGCGTACCACTCCTGAACGCAAAGAACGTGACATTGACATTAACACGGGAGGCTCGGAACCTCCGAGGACACCGGGAGAAACTCATCTCCCTGATGCCTCACCATCATCTCCGTCACGCTCTCCGGCAGCTCATCTCGCGAGATGGGAACAAGGAGCATGATGGGCTTCTGCCTCGGAGTACGAAGTCCATTGGCACCTTCCTTACCAGGAAAGACCTCTTCTGCGAGGATGGCCAATCTTCAAGTCGGGTAAAGGTTTGTCTCGGCTTGCCTCGTAGATTTTTCTAGACGGCCCAGGCGCCGCCTCCCGAGATCAACCTCCACCCGCCAGAAGATCGTTTCAAGAGTAACGGGTCCGAGAAAAGGCTCTCTTTTCCGTAAAAAGCGAAAAATCCGCCTTTTCACCTCGACAGCAGGGGAAACTCGAGTCGCCCACGGCTGCACCCTCTCCGGGAATTGACACCTCGATTTTCACTTTTGGTCCCGGAAGAACGCCACCTCGTTCTGGCAGTCTCTCCGTACCTCCGTAATACTCTATCGTGAGAGCTTATCCCAGTAAGCAAAGGAGACAAAGAATGCCCTTCTCCTCTCACTTTACGTCAGGAGAGCATGCACAACTGTGAGAAGACTACTCGTGTCCCGCCCCAGCAGCCAGGCTCTCATCGAGCTTTGCCCTTGCGAACACAGGCAACCGGAAGATCCTCCATCCCGCCTCAGTCCCCACGCTCTAGGCCCGGCGTACCACTCCTGAACGCAGAGGGAGACGTTACATTGACATTA
>JABUQX010041152.1:0-18587 GCA_015478945.1 Trachelipus rathkii | reverse complement strand
GGGAAATTTTTTTTCCCTTGTCAACCAGTGGTTCGTTAATGATATTTGATGCACCTTCAGTCATATTATTTTCCCTAGCAGGCCATAAACTTTTTCCCAGTGGTCTTTTTAGCCTACTTATCCCAACAAGCATATGAATTCAGAAGGATTTACTTAGTATATTCCCGCTTTTGCTGCCCAAAAGTAGATGTTTTGACATCTTCAAATCTAACGCTATAGACCATGGTCGTTTCTTATATCTAAGCTTCTACACAGATCATTCTATATTTTCGTAATTCCTCTTTCATTTTGGTTGACGTGACCTATTGGAAATCGAAGCATAACTATTGCCGTTGTACAATAAGCACACTTCAAGCTTCTCGTTGAACTATCCATAAACAATCTGCCAATCTTCTGGTCGGTATTTAGGTACCCCATTTGGAGTAGAGTCCAGGGATGTTCCTACAGTTATACTAGGTCTTCTTCTCCAAGAAATATGAGAAGAAGTACTACTGTCTTGTTCCGAAAAAAAGCTTTATTTTACATTCGAGCCTTGAGACGAGTCTTCTTCATTTAGTCTAGATGCTAAAAGCTCAGAATCGTGCTTGGTGAGAGACTTAATTCGTACTAAATCATTGATTCTCTTCCTGGGAGACTGTTGCTGTGTAGAAGTACTTTCTTTCATATTCACTACCCACTACTTGCACGTGTGCCACACAAATCTGGTATCTTCTTTCATCAGACAATGCTAGGTCTGGAGTGTAGTGAACACTGGGAATGGGACATCGTCGGAGTGTGGTACCAGGTCGCCTTGCTGATTCCAATTCCGGATACTCAAATTTACGTTCTTGTAACGATTTGATACCTTTCACCATTAACCAAACAAAAATAAACAGTCAGCTTGTCTCGTTTCCATGTTTGCAAATTTCGCCATCATAGGCACACCAAATTCTTAAACCTTTATTTCGTCCATTTATCCACTGACGTAGATTTTCGACACACGTTTTACAGCCATATGGGGAGCCCAAGACTTATCTTGGTCTCCGAGGTTTCATTCCAAAGTATGCCAGATATGCTTGCTTCACAAAGTTAGTAATATTTCTTCTTTGGTTCTCCTGGCAATATTCACCACAGATGTAGCAGAATACATTGGGGTTATTCAAACAGGCTCTTCGTGAAGTACTCATAGTGTTCTGAAAATAGAAAAAAATAAAGTATATATAAAGGTAAGCCCCTTAAAAAGAAATAAAACGATACTACTGTAAAATATGCATTAAAAAAGATATTTGTATAAGAGTAAATCTGGAACACCCTGTATCTCAAGAACTAGAGCCAATCTTGGAAAACTAATGTCATTTCTGAAATCAGCACACCCGATATACTATAAATTCGATAAAATATCCTTGGCAGCAAAAAAAAATTTTTTTTTGTTGGCCAGTGTGGTGTATTGGAAAAAAAAACAGCAAAATCATCGGTCTCATGTGTGTCCATATAGACGATGGAGGGAACATCGAGTTTGAAGAAAGGATAATTCTGGAACTGAAAAAGATATTGGAAATAGGAAAAGAAAGTGAAAGGAAATTCTGTTACATTGTTTTAAATGTGGAACAGCGAAGTGAAAAAAATTCTTCTTGAGCAAAATTCATATGTAAGAAACATTAAAGTACCCGAAAAAAGGAGATTTAAGTAAGAGAGAATATTAAATAAGGAAGAACAGACTGAATACAGATCTTTGCTTGGACAATTAAATTGGATATCTCTACAAACAAGACCAGATATATCTTATAATGTAAGCGAAAGAAGTAAATATTGTAAAAAGGCAACAACAAGGGACATGATAAAATTAATAAAAATTATCGAACGTGTGAAAGAAAAGGAAAACCAGATCATCATTCCTAAACTGAAAGAAAGGATTAAAATGAAATTTTTTTCGGATGCCTCCTTTAATAACGTGGGAAATGGACAATCACAAATTGGATACATAATCAGTATAGTTGATGAATTCCACAACAAGAGTCCCTTATATTGGAAAACTAGAATAAACCAACATTTACAAAAAAAAATAAAAAAAAAAATAACCCTAGATAACAAAAATAGAATAATAAAAAAATAAAAAAAAACACGGAAAAAGAATAAAAATAAAAGCTTCGAAAAAAAAAAAAACACAAAAAAAAAAAAATCCAAAAAAAAAGACTAGACACAAAAAAAAAAATAAATAATCACAAAAAAAAAAAAAAAAAACAATATAATAATCGTTTACAAAATCTAAAACAAAGAAAAAAAAAACTATTAAAAAAGAAAAATTGAAGATATGCGAAATCAATAACATCGAGATAATGCATGCAAAAAATATCATGTGGCACCCTTTCCCCCTCCCCTTAACAGCACATAATTTAAAAATATAAAAAGAGCCTGGAAGAGACAAAAGATAGTTTGAGACCACCGCAAACTGATGATAGACCAAGGATACAATGCAACCGCATAAAAAATAAACAGAACGGGCATCGCCGTTGTTCTGTTTCATATCCTTTTTTGGAATAATAAATAGATTAAATAATAAAGATGAATAAATAATTATATATTAAATATAATTTAATATATTATATATATATAAAATATAAATAAATAATATAATAAAATATATAATAAAAATATAATGTTATAATATATATAATATAGTATATATAGAATAGTTATATATATTAAATGAATAAAAATAATAAAATAGAAATATTATAATATATATAATTAGAAAAGGTAAACCTACACCAGAATTAAAAGAACTTAAACATTTATTAATATCGAAGCTGAAATATCGGGTACGACACCAAAATATCTTATTTGAAAAGATTTTTTCCTCGTAATATTTCAAAAATATTGAAAAAATAAAAAATTTATAACAAGTAATAATAATATATACAATAAATTTAAATAATCTATATCCGCATTGTATAATATTACAGATATATACTGGGGAAACCTTTTACAGAAACTACTACTTACTAATAATAATAAAATAATAACTAATATAGTAGTAAGTAGTTATTATACGGTACTAATTAAAACATCAACTATAATTAGCTCGAGTCCATTAAGTTAATTATTAATGCTTTACATTTTTGGATAACTCTAAATATTATATTACTATTATGATATAATTATTATATTATATATTATACATCTATATTATATTATTATTATTATTTTATTAATCTCTAATTTTTAATCCCATACTCTTAAGGTTAAAAGCGAACGTAATTCCTTCAAACAATCCATATTATGTAAATAATAAGGGATTTCAAAATCTATTACAAATAATGCAAAGGCTTCTCCACTATTCTAATTATTATTATTATTAAATATATAATAATTATTTATTATATTATGTATTACAAGGCACAAAATGATATTGCCATAAACAATAAATAAAGAGTACTATTGAGTGCCCAACAACTTCCAAGGGATTCCAGGAAATTGCGGTAAAAGCACAGTTTATACAGTATAAACTATAAGTTACCTGTAGTGTAGAGGAGTGAGTTGCAAAAACATTAAAAACATTAAAAATATATATTATTATATAAAATTTTATTAAAATATAAAACAATATTTTATATATTGATTATTAATTTATTATTACCATTGTAATTATCATGATTGTTTCTTAAGTACAATAATATTATATGCAAGTTCATATGAATGAACCCACTTACAAAAGTACAGCAAGAGGAGGAATATGCTACTGGGAACGAAAGACCCTTCCAGATCTTCAAAATGTCTATCTCGGAAGTGTATGAAGAATTTTACTAAAACAAGAAGAAAGGGAAAGGAAAAGAAAGGAGAAACACTCTGGGTAATAGAGAAAGATGCTGTGTTTAATTAAGAAATGAATCAAATCTTTTTTAAGGAAATTAATAGTATCGAAGCTGTACACTTCTCTTCTCTCTCTCTCTCCTCCTCTCTCCTCTCGCTCTTCTCATAATTCTCTATCTACCTATTCCCACTACTATCACTCATCTCAACCTCCTAACCAAATAACTATTACATCTCCTCTCCCACTTCACTCACTTCCCTCAACATCAAATCACTCGCTCAACCAACATAACCCGTTCAACATAAAACTCACTTCATATCTCAAAATCGCAGTTATTTTCTTAATGACAAGTTCTATGGGAAGTTTTTTTTAAACTCACATCAAACTCACTATTTATTAATCAGAAAATTATAGTCACTCTCACTCTCACTCTCACTCTCACTGTCACTCATCAACTCTTCTACTCTCTCTCTCTTACATCTCTCATCTCTCATCTCTACTACTCTACTCTCATCTTCAACCCCTTCATCTCATATACTTCCAACTTTTTCCTGGGCCTAGCATTCAACCCCCGTTTCACACCCATACAGCACCGCTGGTACACCAGTTTTTTCGTATCCTTATAATCCAGTCTTGAATACTCTATCCGTTGTATATTATCCTGCCTTCCAATTTCTCTCAGACCCACTCAAAGCCCTCGATGTCGACTTGTCACCAATCGTATTTCCTATTTCTCCCCTTCATCCCTACTCACCCCTGTACCACACTCCGATCCTAAGTATCTAAGGAGTGCTTTTAGCTTCTTCCAATACTTACCCCCGCCTTACTCTAGCCTCCAACCCCTCGCCCCTCTCACCTGTCCGTCCATCTCGTGCAAATACACTAACAGATACTGGGATAAGACGCCGAGGAAAACTCTCTTCTATCGTAGTTAGTTTGTAAGCCCTCATGTGCATATTGTTGCCACTAAAGGCCTCGCGCGTGCATACAAACATCCCTCAATTACTCTAGCGAGTATTAACCGTTCATCCCTATCCGCGATAGTGGCTAGTTCGTACTCTAGGGCAGTAGGTACTCGCGGCGAGAAGCAAGGTTGTGCGATGAATACGTAGTATGCGACGGCTCATCGGCTGAATGACGTTGCCCCGAAGTTCATATACAACATTGCCGACCGCCCCCTTCAGCGCGGTAGCCTGTCGACCCGAATTCCTGCGAGAGCTTCACTAGACTCCTGCGGCAGGATGTAAGCAAGATTGGCGAATAGAGGGTTATGTGCGAGCTACATACAAGGCGGTAGGGTCCCATTTTAGCAGAACGGATACAGGCAATGACCTACGAGCCACGCTTGCCGCATAGGTAAGCATGAGGCTCACGTCCTGCAAGCGAGGCGTTGCGTGAAAAGGAACAAACGTCGATCAGGCACACTCACTTTCATTGCTCATTCTGTGTTACAACAGCCCTAATACCTCTCTCCTCGCTCCTGGCAGGATTACCCCTAGCGCGGACGGCAACGTACATAGTGTGGTTACGGCTACCAACTTCACCCTCACTATCAAGGGTTAGCCAGTGGCCACCATGATTCATCACTAGACGGGTCTGCAGTGTGAGAGCGTCTCCAATGATCAGACTCCATAACAGAGCTTAATAGAGTGTAAACAAGTATACGGAAACAATTATATCTATTCACTCAGGGGTGACCTTAGATGTTCTGGTAATCAGTTCAATACACATTAATAAGTGCTGACTAGATGGACTCAAAAGACGCGGTATAGGCGGGAGAGTGTTTAAGCGCGGCAGTGACTGCATTGGCAGGCAATGGCATCTTTAGGTCCTCTTGTGCTTAACACTTGTCCACCACCTCTTCTCCTCCCTAACACTTCCTCCTTGGTCTACTTCCTCTCTCTCGTCCTCTCCCACTTCTCCTCCTCCCGCCGTTAAACCTTCTAGACTCTCTTCAATCACATTATTCTTCCTGTACAACTTTTGGTTCCCTACTGACACTTTAAAATGACATATACCTCTAATTCCCACATTCCATCCTATTCCCCTTTCCTTATTACTGCTTTCGTCACAGAACAGATGTTGCTGGATAGGAGGAGGGATAGGGTGAGGAAGGAGGTTAAGGGGGCAGCTCTCATCTATCCAGCTTTGGCACCTGTTTCGAAATAGCAAGGGGAGGTTGGGTAGGGAGGAAGATATAGCCAAAGAATAGGGGACGGGCGCGGGGAGGACACCGGGGGGAGGGGTTGCCTACCAGACCGCGGCGCGGGTGGGGTAGCGTGGGGCGCCGGGGCGGGGGGGGTGGTGGAGCGATGGGAATATGAAGTCCGTGCGAGGGAGAAGTCGCGGAGTTAGTCATCTGATTAAATCAAATGCACGGCACATTCCAATTAAGGGCTGCTGAACTACAAGGAAAAAAATGGCATATGTCTGCCAGGCATTGAGACTGCGTGTGCAGCACTATGGAATTGTTTTGTTCAGTTATTTCTTCTCTCCTTTTCTATCTTTCTTTCATACGGATCTGCGTGCTCTTTTCTCTTTTCCTTCTAACTCTTAATCACTCTCCTCTCACTGCAGGCTCCCGGGGGAGAATATGGCTTCATAAATCGTTCACTTAGTCTTATACTAACATTATCGTTGTGCTCATGGACTCTCTCGTCTCTTCTCTCTCGGGTCGTAACTCTCCATCTCTCTCTCTATCTCCATCTCCTTTCTTTCTCTCCTCCTCTTCCTCCTTCCCTTCGCTGCTTTCTCCCCTAATTCCCCATCTTTCTCTGCTATCTTCGGAGTTGCTCTCTACATTGCGGATCGTATATGTCTCTAACTCCTCTCCCTGTGCGTCTCTCCTCCATGCGCCTCTGCGGACCAAGGCGCTAGCCAATGTTATGGTAAACATCCAGTGTTTTCCCTACAATCCTGTGTGCGTTTACGTATCATGGGCAGAAACCCGTTCAAAATTATAAATATGAGAGAGAAGATGCTGTAAATCAATTTTAAGATTTGCCTTTATCAGTTCTTTTTTCTCTTTGTGATTCCTCTTATGTTATTTATAAAGTGGTACTAGTGTATATGTATTATTTATTTAAAGATCTAAAGTATTTTCGTTGATTTAGTAGTATTATTAAGTTATGTTTATATGAGAGATTTGATTATTTATGTGAGTATTATATTATATTACGGATTTATTATTATATTAGGAGTATTATTATTATAGTTGATTTATTCGAGAGTGGTAGTGATAGCAAGTAGTAGTGTTTGGTTAGTAATGCTTAATCTTACTTAAATGAGATAACTTGAACAGGTTGATGAATTATCTGTTGGTCACGGATCGTTTTAAAAGTAGTAGTGTTATCACGTAATCTTTCCATAATCACCTTATCTATTGGTTGTCTAAGTTTTTATTGTGTAGATCCATATGGTTTTTCTCACTAAAAGATGTCTACTATTTTGTGATTATTAGAGATGAATAATGATAGTTTTAAGTGTGTGTAAATCAACTCTTCGATATTTTAAAGAATAAGACTTGTGACGGGGTATCTGCTTAGAAAAAAGTCTTCTATCCTCGTAATTGGCGTAATTGTGTTTTTTATAAGTTCTTTCCAGAGGTAAAGTAGAATAGCGTCAAACAGAGCATCACGTACTTGATATAGAAGTGCTAATTGGGTAAGTCGGATAAAGGATTGTGTCCAAGTTGTTGTGAGGCACATATGAACTAGATAAGATAATAGAAATTTGAACAAATATTATTGTCGTTGGTACTTAAATTGCGTTCTCTAAAAAATTCCCTTAATATATCTCTATAGAAACGGTAACCCATTTCAGTCTGGCCATGGTGGTACACAGAATTTAGGGGGTGAAATTCTTTGTATTTAGGCTTCTTTATATTTGAATACAGAGATTGTGTTGTTTGTGTATATCTACAAATTGAGTTAATAGTCTGTTAAGCAGAGAACCTGATAATGCCTTTTTGAAAGACGGTGTGTTGGATAGTGATACTAGATCTTAATAAGAAGTGCCGACCCTCTCCGAGAGACGTGTGCTTGTTGTACCTCTCAGCTCTATTAGGACGTCATCTACAATCGTGTCTTTTATGCAGAATACCCAAGTAGTTGACATCATGTGTTAAAGCAAAGTACTTAGAATACTGATCGTGCTCTCCTAGTTAAAATAGCCAATCGAACATTAAGACTTCTTATCAGTACCGGAAGTTAAAAAAGATAAGAAGGAAATATGCGACTAAGTTTAACTAGAGATGGAATAATGAAAAAAATGATATAAAATATGATATTTATAATGGTATTGGAAAAAAAATGCAAATGTACAAATTTTAAGAATTCCCCTAAAGAGGAATATTGTAGGAGTTCTGACGAATTGAAAACAGATACTTGTGCTTAATAGGGAGCGGTAATATACGTAACTGCCAGTGTGCAAAAACTAGAGTGTAATCCAAAGTTTTTGTGAGTGAATGTTGGCAATAATTGCTTATAAAATTCGAATTATCTTTCAAAGGGGCGAAAGTAGTGCAAATGAATAGGGAATATGCCAATTCCCCCCTCTCATTTATTTTCACACTTAATCCCCCCTTTTCTCCTTTTGGTTCGGAGAAAAAGGCCGAAATCAGCACCTCTGTTTTCAATCCAATAAAAAATACTGTCCTTTCTTTTTGAAAGGAACTAAAAAAAAGACTACCAAAAATTTATAAAATATAATAATCCGTTTTATAAATGTTTGCTGATATTTGATAATTATATAATTTGAGTGCCTGAATGATCCACCTTGCCCCCCGCAAGATCGGTGGGGACGTCTATGGTACACATAGACATGTATATTAAATACCCATTCACGATACGTAGATCATCTCACCCCAACTGGCTAACGTCCCTTTCTTAAAATAAAACCAAAAAATTTATAAAGTTTCTCAGTAGGAAAAGGGGGTATATCCACTCGGAAGTTAAAAGAGCACCAGGGTGGCAGTATGGTCTGATGCTATCTCGTAAATAGATTGTGAAGCTGGGAGAGATCCACGGGCATCATTCTAAACCTCTACGGGCTATGTGAGGCATAGTACGGAGAGATGCAGCCCCAACAACACAGGGCCAATTATTTCAAAACCTGCCACTTCCAGTCAAAGCAAGATATAAGGACTTTCTTGAGTTCTGTACACTCTGGTTCTCACACACGACTTACTGTAGGGTGGCTCAATTTCAAAGCACGACTACAAATATAAAGGAATGACTATAGATTACTAGTTAACATGCAGTTAGATTTACAATTATCCAATTAATTAGTAAGTTAAAAAATATTAATGGTTCTGCTTTATTAATTATAGAGACAGAAAAAAAAACAATGCACAATTAAAAGCACACTGAATGAGAAGCAAAATGCGACCAGAATGCAGGTTGGCATGCGACTGGCCCTTGGAAGTGAAGGAATCCCTTCGGTCCTCTGGTTAACTAAGGAAAAGTTTTGCAATCTTGGTGAACAAGGCGATGACCTCATTCTCAGATCTTGCAGGACGTGAGAGAATGGGTGTTTTAAATTTTAATATAAACAAATTCCTGATTGCTAAAGGACCTTCTTTACCGACGTTTTTGTGAAAAGGAAATTCTTTAGCTTGGTTGCAACTAATACCTCTCTCCCCCATTCTGAAACAAGGGGGCTTGAAGCTATAGGACATTGAAATAACAGCAATAATAATAATAATAATAATAAACAATTTGGTCAAGTTTCTCAAAATCTTCGACACAAAACATAATAAGAGTTACAAATAAATGGAATGCAAGATTTAATTGAAAATGCTGAGAAAGGTTGCGAAAGAGTTCCATTTTAAGTGAAGGGAAGAGTTAATACTACGGAAATGTTAAAACCAAACATCAAGCATTCTATCAATTTTATCGGCATCTTTTTTTTTTTCTCTAAATCTAAATTATTTACTAGGTTAAGAAGTTTATTTTTTTTTCCAGAAGAGGTTCTTTATAATTTGAGAAATCGAACAAAATTAATTATAAAATTAAGAAATTAAACTTATATATTATAATTATTATTAATTATTATTATATATTAAAATTAATTATTATTATTATATAATTATATTATTATTATTATATATAACCGATGAGCACCGAAAAGTTCTCCACAACATTATCAAAAAAATCGATGAAAAATCGCCAGCGAGCCGACTCGTCGCGTGATAGAGACATGGCATAGTAAGTAATAAGTGAGGGCTGAAAGATGAGAAGAGAATGTAAAGATAAAAGGTATCAGGCATAAAAAAAAAAGAGGTTGTGTTTTATGTAAAAATATATAAATAGTAATATATATAGTGAAATTATTATTATTATGATATATGTACCTATTTATATATATATAATATAGTATATATAAATATATATAGTATACTATATATATATATAAAATACTATATATATACTAATATTACTATATATATTTATTATATAATATATAATATATATATATATATATATACTACTAATATAATATATATATATATTATATCAAAAAATTCCTTAAATGAAGTCGTCTCTCGTCAGCCATAAAATAAACCGTTAGGGCTTCACAGACCACCGCGACGGACCCTCACTGGTATATCGTCGTCAATGTCGAGTCATTCCCTGGACCAGTCCTATCATCCACTCCTATTATGTACCTTTCTTCTCCCTTTTCCTTTCCTTAAGTACACTCCTTTACTGACTCCAATCCACTTTTCTTCGGTTCCCAGCCAGTGTCAATTCCCAGCACGCTTGCCACTTTACGTCTGCTTAACCAACTGATATCATCTATCTTTACCATAAGATCAAACCATATTAATACACTCTTGTTTATATTCTGTCATTCTACTCCTTGTCACACCACACAACTCTCTAACAAGTCATCCTCATTTTTTCAATTCTCCTCACACGTAAGACACCCCTAAAATTATCCATCTGGATAGATTGCACCTTAGATCTATATCTCTTAACTTACCTTCATGCAGAACCCTAGCGCATTCAATATTTAGTTTGCATTCACCAAAAGATTTAATTGCACCAGCCACCTTTCCTACCATTCACAACTTTCTATATATTCTGCATCATATCCGTTCCCTACCTGTCCAACATATAGTCTAAATAATTTAAAACTGATACTTTCCAAGCAATCACGATCTAAACTGATTTCACAAACCGCGGGACTTCCTCAAACCAAACTACTATTGCACTTACTCTTAACATTTACTTATTCTACCCCCATTCTTTTACACCACTCCTAGTCAATCCTCTCAATACGTTTACCTTTCGAATTTTCTCCATACAACCAAAAACCTATAATCTATCAGCGTACAATTCTAGCGGTGAAAGGCACCCTCTCCACTCTCTTCCATTCAAGCTTTCTAGTCAAATACTTTCCCCTTATCAAAAATCCCCTTCATTCTATTCATCACCTGTTAAAATTCAATATCCCCAATTTTAAATTTATCTTGAAAATAATGTTAGAAAATATTTGCCTTGATAATGATCCACTTAAATAAATTTACCTTGAAAACAATCCCTTAGATATAGATTTACCTTAAATATAATGTACTATAAATAAATCTGCCCTAAGAATAATCCGATAAAAATAAATCATATATACTATATATAATATTATAATATTATATTATATATATATATATATATATTATTTGTGTCCACAATTTGCAATTTAAATCATATATTTTTATTTTTTAAAGATTCAACCCCAAAGTTTGAAGTTTTCTTAGGGGGATCGTGCAATCCTACAACTTGGAGGCAAGATACCGCCATTCCAATGTTAAGTAGACATGGAATCACATATTATAACCCAGTAAGTGGAAGCACAATTTTCCAAGTTACTCAGCAGTTCAATATATAACTTGGATAGATTTTTTGTAATGATTATGTAATTTGCAGTTTTAACAAATATAAGTAATTTTGGGGTCTTAATGTTTTTGAAATTTTCTTTTGTAAAGATGGGATTAAGCTCTTTTACTGACAGAGGAAATATTTTGTAAAGATTTTCACATATGCTGATTATTAAAATGTGCCCAGATTTGCTTTGCAATTAACGTTAATATTTTTTTCAGCAAGTTGCACATTGGGAAGAAGCCTTGGTGGAAGCAGAGGACAAAGCAAAGAAAACAGCAGCTGTACTCTTTTATGTTCTCGATTCTTCCACTCGAAACGTTTCCTCTATGATTGAGTCCGCATATTTGGCGGGCTGTCATCGGAAGCTTGTTCTCGTTGTTCAAAATTATAGTGGAGTAGGGCAGCTTATTAACGGAGAACCAATTTCTGAATCGTAAGATTATTTCTTATTTTGTATTAATTCTAGTTAATTAAATTACTTATGTTCAAACAAGTACTTGCAATTTTACTTTAATGCTCAATTAAGTAACTTTTCGTTCTTTAGTACTACAACATTGTATCCCAATATGCAACAGCCTACATCCATTGTAGGCTGTATTACTTTGATTTTTTTGTGTGTGTCATCTGATTATATAAAAGATTTCTGAGTGAATTATTAGAACTAAAAGTGTATTTTCCTACAGAACTTACGATATACGCTTTTAACAACAATATATTTTGAATTTAATGAGTTTTTTTTTAATTATTCTGCATAAAGAAAATTACCAATATACCTACTCGGTTTAAACTCTGTGTCATGGAAATAGTTGATTTAGCTAATGTGTATATATGTGGGAGTTTTGATGATTTTTTGTTATATTGTTGGTAATATCATGTCATATAGTTCTTAATAACATTACCATGAATTAATATTTGGTGCAATTTTCTTTTTTCTATAGAGAATTTGAAGAATTAGATGGAGGCGTTCGTTTAGTTCAAGATCTAGTAGGACGTCATGGAATACCTGTATTTTCTCAGGTGAATCACGCCTTAAATGTTACAGCAAAGGTGGGATATTTTAAATGTTAGTTTTTACAATTATATTAGTCGTGAAAATTTTAAGACTTTCTACTATAGTGCACACACACAGTAGCAGAAAGGTATGAAAATAAAACATGTTGAAAGCTATGGGAGAGCAAATGTCAGCTGATGAAACTAGCCACTTTAATGTTTTTTTTTTAACAGTGTGTGTGAATATTTAGATTAATGAAAGTGAATAGAGAAATTCTCTCAAGATCTTGAAGCAAAAAAAGTAAAATAGCTTGAAAGCTTAGAAAAAAAAGATCCAAAGGCATTAAAAGAAATACTAAATTACTTCTCCTTCTTCAGCTCCCAGTATATAATTTGCGTGTGTCAGGTCAACCAGAATTGAGGCTTGATGGGCCTGTCGTGTCAACACTTCTGTTTTTACCCGGGCTTGGAGCCGACAAATGTACGAAGAAAATCTTCATAATGAACAAAATGCGATATTAAATTTCACATCCTTTAAGAGAAGAGAAAATTGGAAAAATAAGTACTCGGCTCCAATCAATCCAATTATTTGTCAGAAATTGTATCACTTAGCTAATCATGGAGTAAAATTCAAGCCGTACTCTGCAAATAAAAAATACCCCAAAATTTCTTAAACTCGTTAAAATTTTCTGGTAAAAGCACAGTGAAAATTGAACACGTGATAGATTCTTAATGGCTATTACAAGCAGAATTATTAGTCTTTCCAAGAATTCTGTTAACAGAAGATATTGCAAATGCAATCGGGCACAATGATATTTCAAAAATTAGTATTACCATTTTTTTTGGGACTTGAGTGCAAGCCAGGAGAACAGAAGAATGCTCTAAGACAGAGATTGTTGCTTTTGTAGATTATGTGAAAGCATGGGCCTGGAAGTTGACATTGCTGATGTGGAAGTGTTAGTGGAGGACTACCCCGGGGAGAAAGACACCATTTTGAATAGGATCTCAACAGCCTTTGTCGATAGAAAGAGAAAAATGGAAACAACAACAACAATTATAATATACTGCAAGGGGTGGAAAGTTTATTATTATTATTATTATTATTATTATTATTATTATTATTATTATTATTATTGATTATTATTATGATATTATTATTGAGTTATTATTATTATTATTAAAGGGACGTAATCGTCACGCCAGAAACACAAGAATGCGGCAATTCTAATTAATTGGAAAGGGAATTTTTTTTAGAATAAGAATGTCAATTCAAAATCGAAAATTGTTTTGACATCGTGAAATGAGAGGAATCTGCATCGAGAAGCGGCAATTTTTTTGATCTGCATCAAAATCGGAATTTATTTTGACATCGTCCTCACATTATTATTATTATTATTATTATTATTATTATTATTATTATTATTATTATTATTATTATTATTATTATTATTATTATCATTTATTACTACTACTGTGTGGAATAAAAGGTATAGATTTAAGGTGCAATTTGTTCAATGGATAACCTTAGGGGCGTGCTAAGTGTAATAAGAATTGATAAAAGGAAAAATGAACGCGTTAGGGAGTTGAGTGTTGTGTGAAAAAAAGGCGTAAATGAAAGAATTAACAAGAGTGTATTGAAATAGTTCAGTCAAATGGAAACGATGGATGATAATCGGTTGGTTAAGCGGATGTAGAATGGTGAGTGTGCTGGAAATCGACCTGCTGGGGGACCGAAGAAAAGTGGAATCAGTTAAGGAATGTGAGTTGGCAGAGGCAAGAAGAAATGTGCATAATAAGAGTGAATGGCGTAGTTTTGTAGGGGGATGAACCTACCATTTGACGAGGATACCATCAGTGGGAGTTTCGTCGCAGTGCTTGTGAACTTTTCTCTGGACGACGACGAGCTCCACATTTTGGGGGGGGGGGGGGGGGGGCTTCTCTTTCGACTTATGTCATGCTCTTCTACTTAACTATCCTATTTTCCGTGCATGTTATCACCCCTACCCCCACAAGTTCTAGTGGGAAGGAGAAGGTGAGAGTAAATAAAGACAATATTATGTATATATTATTATTGATTAGTTTATATATTAATTATTATTTTAGTTATGATATTATTAGATAATGAGATAGAGTAAAAAAGAGGAGGAGCTTATAATTATATATTATAATATATATATACTATATATATAATATATATATTAATATAATATATAATATACTATATATAATATATATATAATATATAATGTAAATAGTATATATATATATTTATATATAAATATATATATATATATAGTATAGTATATAATATATATATAAGATTAAGGAAAATCTCCTGATTATGAGATGAGGAAACGGAAGAAGCATTGAGGAAGGGTCTCTTTAATCTGAGAAAAATGAAATATTATGAGAGAATAAGAATGACGTAGTTATGTATTATATACGCCACTTCATAAGAAGTACGGAATGAACGTAAACTGTTAGATATGAACATAAGCAAAGAATATTTTTGGGTTGATGGTAACTGATTTATATATTATATATATATTATATATATATATATATATATATATAATAATATAATATATGAGTTTATATATTTATAATCTATAATTATATATATAGTAATATAATACTATATAATATATACTCCTATTTATATATATATCAATATTTATATATATACTGTTATTGTTACTGTCCAGAATTGCAGGTTACTTCACCCACCAAAAACTTCGAAAACAGAAAAGTAGTAGAAGAACCTGCTAATCCCCTCCATACCCTGTAATGAGTAGAGCTCATTTCGACAGTCAAAAAAAACAATGTCCCACCCTAGGGCTTCACGAGACTGCGACGAACTCTCACTGTGGTATCTGTCAATGTGGGGCTCACATTCCATGGGCAGAGCCCACAACCATACCCTCTCACAACACCATGCCTATTCACTCTTATTATGCACCGTTGCGTCTCCCCTGCCTTATTCCCATCTTTCTTTCCATCAGCGAATTCCAGTTTAATCTGACTCAATCCATTTTTTTCTCTTTTTTCTTTGGTCTCTCAGCCGCTCGAATCCAGCAAACTTCCACCACCTATACATTCGCCCTAAATAAGCGACCTACATCCATTTTTTCCAAGCGTACCTAACCAACTATCTCAAGCACACACCCATTTCTTCTCTCATATTACGCCCATTTTATCACATCCTCACTCTTATGTACTCACCCCAACACATTAACTCCCTTATTTTAATCAAATTCTCACACACTAACACAACCCTAAGAATATCCAATCTGAACAGTATGCACCTTGGATCATATACCTCTATTCAAACATCCTAGTCACTATTATGCAATGAAACCACCTTCAACAACATACCTCATAAAGAACAGACATTCCGCAGAACCTAGCTCATCAATACTGATGTCCCTTCTACATTCACCAAGGATTAATTGCAGCATGCCCTTTCCAACGCAGTACACAACCTTCCTAAGCTTACACACTGCATCATCCTAATTCTCCCATTTGTGCATCCAACCCAATTAACTAGTATTTAAACTCGGTATACTTGTTCCAATTCTGCTCGCCATCCAACATGATTCACATGCGGAGCTTCCTCTACCCACACCATCCACCATCCATCCGATACCCGGCAGATCACCATTCATTATTTTCACTCTACCTATATACCTCCTACTATTACCTCATCCCCAAAATACCTATCTCTTCTTGCACCACAAACCCACACCCATTCACTATCACTCTTCATTACTGCTAATGCCATGAATTTTCGAAATGTTCCCTCCACGTTCTCCTCACATTCATTTCATCACCTCACGAAAGTACCATCCCCTATTCATGAATTTAGGAAAGATAACAGTAACATCCAGGAACTTTAACCTTTCCACTTCCTTCCAGAAGAGAGTCCTATTGTAATACTTATTATATATATCTATATAATATAGTATATATATCATATATACTATAGTATATTAGATATTAAGATGTTTGATATAGAGTAAATATATATAATAACATACTATATCTATAATATATACTATATATATATATACCGATTATATAATAATACCATATATATAATATAACAATAATAATATATATATATATACTATACATAAATAAACCTATATTTTTATATATGACTATATATATATATATATATAGTAACTTATATACTGTATAATTATGTAGAATATATATTTTATATAATATTAATTAGTATACTTATTATATATATATAATATACATAGATATGTATATAAATACTTATATAATATATATATATATACTACTATATATATATTTCTTCTTTCTTTCTTTTCTTCTCATCTTTCCTTTTTTCTCCCAAGACTGGGGTAAGGTCGCGTTCATGCATCGGAAAAGAAAAACAGTAGAAGAAGTATGAGCAAGAAGTCAAAAGTAAAGCCCAGCCTTACTCGCCCCTCCCCTCTGTACCATTAATTATGAGAACTCTTCACAGACAGAAAATCCACCTAGAGCTTCATGGGACGCTGCGCCGAACCCTCACTATGGTAAACGTCAATGTAAGGGTTCATTGGTCTCCAGGTGGGCCACAAACCATATCCTTCCATACAAAACCCCTCTGCATTCCACTTCCTATTATGCCACCTTTCATCTCGCCTCTGCCAACTCGCATTTCTCTCCTTCAAACATTCGCTTCCACTGACCATCCACTTTTCTTACGTCCCCACCGTCCCCAACACACCGCCACTATTATAGTCTTAACCAACCGACTACATTCATCCCTTCCACTTATGACTCAAACCATCTTCAAACATACTTCAGTGTATACCTCTCACATTTACCTCTTTCTTTACACCACACAGCTCTCTAGATGACGTTCAATCTGATTTTATCACATGTTCCTTCTCACAAGCCTAGCATGCCTCCTAAGATGTCCATCTGAACACATTGAACTTTAGAATCATACTAATATAAACTATAATATATATTTTTAAGATATATTATATTTAATATATATAATATTATATTATATATATATATTAAATATATATATATATATACAAGACATCATATCAGTCGCGTATATATATTATATAACCATAATAGATATTAAGAAATCAAATTGGCACACAATATATACTATATATATATATATCAATATATTAGAAAAGAGGAGCCAAAATATATAATTTCATGGTACAAAAACGATGTTATTTGATGTAGCGAACTGAGTTGCTCACTAGATGTTATTTGGAATTTAATGTTTTGTTTTTTTTGCTCCAAAAGCTTATGAAGTGAAAATTTTATTTTTATCGATAACGGCGAGGCGTGGGATAAACTGTCCGCCTCCAAGATCTGAAAATTGGAACCACAAACATAAAGGGATCTAATCTGAAAGAGATCTAGCACTCAACATATTCAGCTTGTCGTGAAAACTTTGGTAAGTTTTACTATTATTAATTATTCTATTTTATTTATTATTTTATTTTATTACTTTAGTCATTATCTTCCAATAGATTCCTTACAAAATTAACTAGAAGCAGATATGGTCACATAATTTTGAAATGATTGAGCCTGATAAAAAATATATTAAGGCTCAGCTCCTCTCGTTAAACATGCATGGGAATTTAGAACCTAAGTACAAAGTATTCTTAAGTTCATTATCAATAGTGAGACACATAAAATGAAATCTGGGTTTATGTGCCTCGAAATTTACAAGCTAGTAAAAGATATTTATTTGATAAAAGAAATAGTTAATGAAAGGATTAGAATTTAGTAACGAATTAATTGTTGGAGAATGAAAAAAGAAGAGGGAGGTGGAGTTTGAATTTTGATACAAGCTTAGAAATTAGAGAAGTCATAGAAGAATTTTAGAAATTGAGAAAGAGAGGGGGAGGGGGAGGGGGGTTTGATGATGTATGCAG
>JABUQX010041151.1:0-30414 GCA_015478945.1 Trachelipus rathkii | reverse complement strand
AAAGAAGGAGATGTTGTGAAAACCAGTTTAATAATTAAATTTTTAAATTCTACAATTCGTCTATTGCTGTAATTTTACATTACAGATTTGAGACGTCTAAAAGTAGGATTTTGTGGTAGTTTTGTCGCGCAATTTAGCGTTTATGGGAATCATTTAAGTGATTATGTAGTGGTGAAGTGTGTGTAGAATATTGAGTTTTTTAGTCGGTATTTTTCAGCCATTTGAAGATAGAATGGTGTGATTGGGAGTGCTGATGTGGTTTTTCAGTGTAGGGTTTTGAGTGGTAGTATTTTAGATGGCTTGAGTTGTGGTTGAGTGGTGGCTAGATTGGGTGGTGGGATGTTTTTTGATAAGGGTTGCGGATAGATGCTGTTTTGGGTTATTCAAAAAGATGTAGTTAATAAAATTCTGGTGTGTAAGTTGTGATTATTGATGAGGTTTTAGGAGTGTTTATGATTTGCGTTTTTAATGAATTCAATATTTTTTTATATACAATTATGTTTGTTCTAGTTAGTGTGTTGAAATACAGAGTATAACATGTGGTTGCTTTAGTTATGCCTAATTTACAAGCAGTGTTGGTCTGATGAGGAGATTTATGAGTATAACTTTGTTAGAAATTTACTGGCTTTTTCTTAAACTGACGACGTGCTGTTATTATGATATGTATTGGGGAAAATTTATAGATTATGATTGTGTTCGTGCTGTTTATATACTGTGGTGATGAGTAATGTCATAGGCGGAGGATTGAGTTTTGATGTTTTCTAGTCTTAAGAATTTTTAGTTCTCAGATTATTCATTTGTGATAAAGTTTGAGGTTATTGTAGAAAATTATGAATAGATGGATGTTCCTTCGAATAGTATTTAGATTGTGTATTTGAGTCTATTGTGAGAGTGAGTGTGATAATACACTGCATGATCATGTGATTAGGTTGATTCTGTCGATTACAGCGGCATGTGTAGTTGAGGGACAGTATCCGTAGAATGGAAATGGGGTTGTTTACTTGAATGCAATTTCAAAAGCAGAAAAGTGAATTTGATAATAGTTTTTAGTGTCTTAAATTGACTTTTTTAGATGAATTTTCATATTTATTCTTTAGTGATCTTAAGAATAAACGGTGTGAAAACCCTTGGTTTTAATGTAAAATTTGTAACTCTAAATTACGATTTTTCTTAGAATTTTTCACATTACAGTAATTAGAATCTTAAGTACGATTTTTTCTAAATTTTCTAACATTTGAAATTATTTGGTAATCTTAAAATTGAGTTTTAACGGTTATTTTCACATTGGAAGAATATGTGTTCATGTGAAATGCAGTTTCAGAAAAGCAGAAAAGAATTTATTAATTGATTTAGTGTTTAATTGAGTTTTTAATGGATTTAATATTTGTTTTTAATATCCGAATATTTATTAGTTGTGAAAAACTGTTTTAATAACAAATTTAATTTTAAAATTACGCTTTGCTTAAATTTTCCCAATTTGTAATTTAGAACTCTAAAAAGTCAGATGTTTGATAAATTTCAACATTTGAAATTATTTGGTAATTCTTAAAATTGAGTTTTTATCGGTATTTTTAGCATTTGAAAAAATTAATTAGTGTTTCATGTGAATGCATATTCAAAAGAGAAAGAGATTGTATGCAACAGTTTTCAGATTTATATTTAACTTTTTAATGAATATTCAATTTGTTTTATATGATCTTTTTATTTAGTTTTAAATAGTTCTAGAAGTGTTAACTTTAAATTAAGCATTTTCGTATATTTTCACTTGACATACGAGAAGTTTTGACCTGGAAAGTTAGTCAAAAGTTCAATATTAGAAATAGTTTTTAATTCCTCAATATTATAGTTTTTAACGGTATTGTCAGCATTTGAAAATTGTGTTCATTGAAATGGCAATTCAACAAGCAGACAGAATTTTTAATTGTTGTAACTTTTCTTACTTTCCTGTCTTTTAAATTAACTATTTTCATATTTTTTTAGTATACCAAAGATATTTTATAAAGGACAGAAAACATTTAAGAAAATATTTTTACTGTAAAAAAATATAATAAATTTTCACATTACAATGTCACAAAAAAAAACACATAAGAAAATATTAAACTCATGGATATGTAGCATAAGTTGCAATATTACAACTATTATTTCTAAATTTCCAGCAATCTTCCTGAAAATCAATTATGTGTTTATGTGTTTCATTAATTTCAAAAAGCAGAAAGCGGAATTTTTAATAGTCTTTAGAACTCTTAATTGAACTGTTTTAAAATAAATAATTGGTTACTGTAGAATATTTAATTCCTGAAATTTATATTTTGTTTTATATACAACATCATTAGTTGTGAAATCTTTGTTTAATAAAAAAGTTTAACTCCTAAAATAAGAGTTCTAAATTTTCACATTACAAATTTAGAACTCTTAAAGTACGATTTTATCCTAAAATTTCAACATTTGAATTATTTGGTAATTTTTAAAATTGGTTTAACGATATTCAAGTCATTTGGTTTGCATGGCAGTGTAGACATTGAAGTTCAAAAAGCAGAAAGGAAAATTTATGTTAATAGTTTTTGTGTCTTAAATTGACGTTTTTGTATGGATAATTTGCAATATTGTGTTTATCTTTCCTAACATTTCATAGGACTGTGAAACTTTTCAAATAAAAAATTTAACTTCTTAAATTCGCTTGCTTAATTTCATATACATCATTTAAGAACTCTTAATGTTCAATTTTTCGCTGAAATTTTCAACATTTGAAATTATTTGGGTAATTCTTAAAATTCAATATTTTTAACGTATTTTTAGCATTTTGAAAAATATAATGTATTCTTTTGAATGCAATTTTAATTTTACCAATGGTTGTTTATATGTTTTAGGTGTCTTGAATTGACTTTTTTAATGAAATTTAATTATTTTTTTCGCTGAAGCCTTCATTAATACTCTATTACGAAAACCTGTTTTTAATAAAAATTTGTAACCTTCTAAGATTAGTTTTTTTATAAGTTTTCACTTACAGGGAATTTAGGGAACTTAAAAGTAGATCTTTTGTAATTTCTAACATTGAAATTATTTGGTATTTTCTTAATATTGAGTTTTTAATGGTTTTTAGCATTGAAAAAATAATGGTTCATAAGTGAAGATGCGTAGTTTAGTTTATGAAAGCAATTTTTTAATGTTTTAGGGTGTTTTAGAATGAGTTTTGTTAATGATAATTAATATTTGTTTTTATATACAATTATTTTCATATTTTTTAATCATAATTTCAATATTTTGTTTTTATATATCAGAATTTTACACTTTTATGAAAAGCTTTTTATTAATAAAAATGTTTAACTTCTAAATAACGATTTTTTTAAATAACTCCAGCTAACGAAATTTAGAACTCTTAAAGATACGATTTTTCCTAAATTTCAACATGTGAAATTATTTGGTAATTCTTAAATGAGTTTTAACGATTATATTTACGTTTGAAAAATAGATGGTGTTTTCATTGAATGCAAGTTTCAAAATAGCAAAAAGTGATTTATTAAATAGGTTTTAGGTGTCTAAAGTTGACGTTTTTTAAATGAAATTGTCAATATTTGTTTTTATATACAAGAGTATTTCTGTTGCTTGAATAACGGTGTTGTTAAATAGAAATTTAACTTCTGAGAATTACGGCGTTTTCTTAAATTTTCACATTACAGAATAAAGAACTCTTAAAGTGAGAATTTTTCTATATTTCACGATTGTGAATTATTGGTAATTCGGTAATAAATTGAGTTTTTAACGCGTATTTTCCAGCATTTTGATATAATATGTTTCTTTGAAATGCAATTTCAAAAAAAAGGAAAAGCGAATTTATAATGAGGTTTGTAGGTGCCTTAAAGTGATTTGTTTTAATGAATTGTCAATATTTGTTCATTATGATAAATATTGTCTTTAGTTTTGAAACCTGTTTTATTAATAAAGTTTAAAACTTCTAAAATTATCCCTTAGAGAAGAAATTATTCACATTTCAATTTAGAACTCTTAAAAGTAGAATGATTTTTCTAAATTTTCAACATTAAAAAGCTGTATTTGGTAAATTTAAATAATGGAGTTTTTAACGGGTATTGTTCAGCATGTTGAAAATAATAATTTGTGTTTCATTGAATATGCAATTTCAAAAAGCAGAAAAGGGGATTTATTAATAGTTTTGTGTCATAAATTGAGTTTTTTAATGAAATTTCAATTTGGTTTTTTATACCAAATATTAAAATTAGTTGTTGAAAACGGTTTTAATAACAAATTTTAACTTCTAAAATACGCTTTTTGTAAATTTCACATTACAAATAAACGAACTCTTAAAGTAGAGATTTTCCTTAAATTTCAACATTTGAAATTATTGGTAATGTCTAAAATTAGAGTTTTTAACCGTGATTTCAGCATTTGAGAAAAAATAATATGTTTCATTGAATGCGATTTCAAACAGCTGAAAGAGAGATTTTATTTAATTGTTTTTAGGTGTCTTAAAATTGACGTTTTAATTAAATTTCAAAATATTTGTTTTTATGATATCAAAATATTTATCAGTGGTGTGAAAACCTGTTGTTAATTAAAAAATTATAGACTTCTAAATTACGCTTTTTTTTAAGATTTTCACATTACGTAATTTAAACTTTAAAAGTAGATTTTCTGAAGAAACTAGTGTGAAATTTGTTATTGGTTAATCTTATAAAGTTGGAGTTATTTAACGGTATTTTCAGCGATGATTGAAAAAGAAAGATGGTAGTTTCATTGTGAAATTGGCATTTTTAAAGAAGCAGAAAAAGAGAATTTATTAATTGTTTTGGTGTCTTAAATGTAGTTTTATTTAATGAAAATTAAAATTGGTGTTTTTGTACCAAATTATGATTTCATTATTTGTGAAATTCTGTTTTAATAACAAATTTACTCTAAAATTACGCTTTTGGATAAATTTTCACTATTCATAATTTAGAACTCTTATAAAGTACGATTTTTCCATTTCAAACATTTGAAATTATTTGGTATTCTTTTAAAATATTTAAGTTAGTTTTTAACGGTATTTTCTTCATTGAAAAAATAATGTGTTTCATTGAATGCTATTTCAAAGAGAAAAAAGAATTTTATTATAGTTTTAGGTGTCTTAAATTTGAAAATATTTTTAATGAAATTCAATATTGTTTGGTTATTGTGATATGAATAATATTTCTTAGTTTGGAAGATCCTGATTTTAATAAAAAAATTTAACTTCTAAAATTACGCTTTTTCTTAAATTTTCACATTACAAATTTAGAACTCTTAAAAGTACGATTTTTCCTAAATTTCAACATTTGAAATTATTTGGTAAATCTTAAAATTGAGTTTTTAACGGTATTTTCAGCATTGAAAAAATAAATGTGTTTATTGAAATGATATTTCAAAAGCAAAAGAGTGAATTTATTAATAGTTTAGGCGTCTTAAATTGACGTTTTTTAATGAAATTTCAATATTTTTTTTATATACCAAATTAGTTGTGAAAACCTGTTTTAATAAAAAATTTTAACTTCTAAAATTACGCTTTTTCTTAAATTTTCACATTACAAATTTAGAACTCTTAAAAGTACGATTTTTCCTAAATTTCAACATTTGAAATTATTTGTAATTCAAAAATTGAGTTTTTTACGAATTTTCAGCATTTGAAAAATAAGGTGTTTCATTGAAATGAAATTTAAAAAGCAGAAAAGCGAATTTATTAATAGTTTTTGAGGTTTCTTTCACATTGACGTTTTTAAATGAAATTTCAATATTTGGTTTTTATATACCAATTATTCATAGTTGTGATAACCTGTTTTAATAAAAATTAATAATTTTAAATAACGGGGTTTTTCTTAAATTTTCCCATTACATATTTTAGAACTCTAAAAGTAAGATTTTCTAATTTTTATACATTTTCAGTATCGAGATATCAGTCTTAAAATGAGTTTTTAACGGTATTTTCAGCATTTGAAAAAAATAATGTGTTTCATTGAAATGCAATTTCAAAAAGCAGAAAAGAGAATTTATTAATTGTTTTACGTGTCTTAAATTGACGTTTTTTAATGAAATTTAACTATGCTTGTGCTTTTCTAGTGACCAGATATTTCTTAGTTGTGAAAGAAGAGGGTTTGTGTTTAGTTGCAACTTGTAGATTCACGTTTTTCTTAAATTTCAACTATTACAAAATTTAGGAATCTTAAAGTAGATTGTTTCTTAAATTTCTACATTTGAAATTATTTGGTATTTCTTAAAATTGAGTTTTTAATGGTGTTTTTAGCATTTGAAAAAATAATGTGTTTCATTGAAATGCAATTTCAAAAAGCAGAAACGCGAATTTCTTAATAGTTTTAGGTGTCTTAAATTGACGTTTTTTAAAGAAATTTCAATATTTGTTTTTATATACCAAATATTTCATATTTTTTTTTAAGTGAAATGTCAATTTTTGATACTTTTTTAGTACCAAATATTTTAATTTTTTTTGAAAACTCTTTTTAGTAAAAGATGAACTTCATAAATTTAATAAATTCTTTATATTATTGATGTTTTTTACATTTAGAATCTTTAAAAGTAAGATTTTCCTAAAATTTCAACATTTGAAATTATTTGGTAATTCTTAAAATTGAGTTTTTAACGATATATTTAGCGTTTGAAAAAATAATGTGTTTCATTGAAATGCAATTTCAAAAAGCAGAAAAGTGAATTTATTAATAGTTTTAGGTGTCTTAAATTGACGTTTTTTAATGAAATTTCAATATTTGTTTTTATATACCAAATATTTCATTAGTTGTGAAAACCTGGATTTAATAACAATATTATTTAAGTTTCTATAATTAGGCATTTTCGTTTAGCTTTCACCCAGTACAATTGAAATAGAGAAGGTCTAAAGAGTAAGAATTTCCTAAATTTAACATTTTGGATTAATTTGGTAGATTATCTTTACATTTGAGTTTTTACCGTATTTTCAAGCATCTTGAAAAATAATATGTTCTATTGAGAATGCATTTGTGCAAAAAAAAGAATGAAGCGAATTAATTATATGTTTTAGATGTCCAAAATGATTTTATTGTAATTGAAATTTAATATTATCTTAGACATTACGTAACTCTTAAACATGTTGAAAAACATTGTTCATAATGAAATGAAATTGTTACTTCTAAAATGTAGCGCTTTTTCTTAAACATTTCAGCATTACTAATTTGTAAGATCTTGATAGTAGAGTTTTTCTCGCTAAAATTTCAACATTTAAAATTATTTGGGTAATTTAATTAATGGGAGTTTGTTGAACGGGTATTTCCGCATTTGAAAAGAATAACGGTTTTTCATGGTTAAATGCAATTCAAAGCAGAAAGTTGATTTTTATAATAGTTCTTTAGGTGTCTTAAAGATTGACGATTATTTTTATAGATTTACAATATTATGTTTTTATATTAATTTTATTAAGTTGTGAAAAGCCTGGTTTATCATAAAAATATTTTAAACTTCTTTAAAATTTACGGCTTTTTGGTTAAATTTTTCAATTACAATAAAGAATGTTTAAAAAGTGAGATTTTTCTTAATTTAAAACATTCTTTCCATTATGTGGTAATTCTTAAAATTGAGTTTGTTAACCGTAATTTCAGCAATTTAAAGAAATAATGGATGTTTCATTGAATGCATTTCAAAAGCTTGAAAAAGGAGAATTTTATTAATGTGTTTAGGTTGTCTTAATTGGTAGCGTTTTTTAATGAGATTTCAATATTTGTTCTTTAGTATACAGAATATGTTAATTCAGTTGTTGATGAACTGTTTAATAAAAAATTATAGACTAGTAAAATTAGGCTTTCTGAAATTTTACATTACGAATTTGAGAGACTCTTAAAAGCTACGGATTTTCCTAAATTTTCATACATTTGAGAATTATTTGGTTAATCTTAAAGATTGGAGTTTTTTAAACGTTTTCTAGATTGTGAAAAAATAATGTTGTTTCTTTGAAAATGCATATTTAAAAGACAGAAAAAGAGAATTATTAGTTTTTTGGTTTTAAATTTGACGGTTTTTTAATGAAGGATTCAATATTTGTTTTTTATAGTACCAAATATTCATTATATTTGGTGGAAGATGTTTTTAATAACAATTTTTAACTTCTAAAATTACGGCTTTTCTTAAAAATTTTCACAATAAAATTTAGAACTCTTAAAAGTTAGATTTTTCCTAAATTCAATTTGAAATTATTTGGTAAAGTTTAAAATTGAGTTTTTTTAAACGGAATTTTCAGTAATTGAAAAATAATGTGTTTCAATTGAAATGCAAATTTCAAAAAGAGAAAAAAAAAAAAAAAAGGAAGAATTTTAAATTAAGCATAGTTTTAAAAATTCAAAGTAGATAATGAAAATTTTTAATGAAATTTAATTTTGTTTTTTATATACAAATATTTCATTAGTTTGTAAACCTGTTTTATAATAAATTTTAACTTCTAAATTACGCTTTTATTCTTAAATGTGTTACGTATATCAAATTTAGAAGCTCTAAAAGTACGATTTGTTCCTTGAATTCAACATTTGAAATTATTTGGTAAGTCCTGAAATTGAGTTTTTTTAACGGTATTTTCAGCTTTGAAAAAATAATGTTTTTCATTGAAATGCATTTCAAAAAGCAGAAAGCGAATTTATTAATAGTTTATGGTTCTTAAATTGACAGTTTTTTAATGAAATTTAATATTTGTTTTTATATACCAAATATTTCATTAGTTGTGAAAACCTGTTTTGATAAAAAATTTTAACTACTATAACTTTACGTCTTTATTGGTAAATTGTCCCATTGACGTATTTAAAAGCTTAAAAGTCAGATTTGTCCTAAATTTCAACATTTGAAATTATTTGGTAAGGTTCGCCCCCCCCCCCCCCCGCTTAAAATTGGAGTTTTTAACGGTATTTTTCAGCATTAAAAAAATAATGTGTTTCATTGAATGGCAAGTTCAAAAAGCGAATAAGAGAATTGATAATGGTGTGTTTCTAGTGTCTTAAATTGGACGTTTTTTATGAATTTCAATATTGTGTTTTATAGTACCAAAATTCATTAGTTGTGAACAGACGGGTTTTTAATAAAAAATTTTAACTTCTAAAATTTACGCTTTTTTAAATTTTCATTCACATTACTAATTTAGAATCTTAAAAGTACGGATTTTTTTTCTGAATTTCTACATTTGAAATTAATTGGTATTTCTTAAAATTGAGTGTTTTAATGGTGTTTTTAGCATTTGAAAAAAATAATGTGTTTCAATTGAATGTCATTTCAAAAGCAGAAACGGCGAATTTCTTAAGAGGTGTTTAAGGTGTCTATAAATTGAACGTTTTTTTAAAGTAATTAATATTGTTTTTATATATCCAATAGTTTCATATTTTTAATGAAGTATTTTCTAATATTTGTTTTTTAACTTTAGAAATTAATTTTTCCCCATTTTAGTTTTTGGGGTTGAAAACCTTTTTTAATAAAAATATTTTAACTTCTAAAAATAACGCTTTTTCTTAAATTTTTCACATTACAAATTGTAGAACTCTTTAAAAGTACGATTTTTTCCGAAATTTCAACATTTGAGAAATTATTTGTAAGTCTTAAAAAATTGAGTTTTTAAACGATATGTTTAGCATTTGAAAAAAATATTGTTTCATTGAAAATGCTAATTCAAAAAGCAGAAAGTGATTTATTAATAGTTTTATGGGTCTTAAATTGACGTTTTTTTAGATGAATTATCAATATTTGTTTTATATACCAAATATTCATAAGTTGTGAAAACCGGTTTTAATAAAAATTTAACTTCTAAAATTGCTTTGTTTTTAAATTTTCCCATTACAAATGAAGAAAACGTCTTTGAACTCAGGTATTTGCTCTAATTGTTCAACATCCAACAATTATTTTGTAGTTCTTAAAATTGAGATTTTTAACCTGTATTTTCAAGCCATTTGAAGAATGATAATATGTTTCCTTTGAGAATGCGATTTCAAAAAAAAGAAAAGCGAATTTTTAATAGTTTTAGGTGTTTTTAAATTGATTTTTTTAATGAAATTTAATTTTGTTTTCATATAAATATTTCATTGTTGTGAAAACCTGTTTTTAATAAAAAGTTTTAACTTCTAAAATTACGGTGCTTTTTCTTAAATTTTCACATTACAAATTTAGAATCTTAAAAGTACGATGTTTTTTACTAAATTTCAAACATTTAAGGAATTATTTGGTAGATCTAAAAAAGAGTTTAACGTATTGTTCAGATTTGAAAGATATGTGTTCATGTGAATGCAATTTAAAAAGCAGAAAGTGGAATTTTTTATTATTAATTGTTATGGGTGTCTTAAATTGACGGTTTTTTAATAAATTTTAAATATTTGTTTTATTATACAAATATTTCAATTAGTTGTGAGAAGACTCGGTGTTTAGAATAAAGAAATTTTAAACTTCTTAAATAATTACGCTTTTGTTAAGTTTTCACTATTACAGATAAAGACTCTTAAAAAGTCAGATTTTTTCTCTAAATTTCAATCAATTTGAAATTAGTTTGGTAATCTTAAAATTGAGTTTTTTAACGGGTATTTTCAGCTTGAAAAATATAATGTGTTTTCATTGAAATGCAATTCAAAAAGCTGAAAAGAGGATTTTTAATATTTTTAGGTGTTTAAATTGACGTCTTTTTAATGAAATTTCAATATTTGTGTTTTATTATACCGTAAATATTTTTCTTTTTAATACAACAATTCAGGTCTAAATATTATAACTTTAAAATTACGCTTTTCTTAAATTTTTCACATTACGAATTTTAGAACTCTTAAAGTACGATTTTCCTAAAAATTTCAACATTTTGAAATTATTTGGTTATGCTAAAATTGTAAGTTTTTAACGTATTTTTCAGCATTTGTGAAAAAAGTAAGGAATGGTGTTTCATTGAAATGCATATTTTAGAAAGAGCAGAAAAGAGAGATTTATTGAATTGTTTTTAGGTGTCCTTAATTGGACGTTTTTCATGAAAATGTTCAATATTTTGTGTTTTATATATACAAATATTTATTATTTGTGACGAACCTGTTGTTAAAACAATTTTAACATTCTAAAATTTGTCTTTTTGCTTAAATTTTCATCTCAACATTAACAAATAAAAATTCCAAAGAGTCTCATTGAGGGAAAAATGTCAGGATAAAAAAAAGGTCCATACATATCTTAAAATGTGATTTTAAAAAGTATTTTCTGCATTTGAAAAATATAATGTGTTTCGTTAGAATGCAAATACAACTAGTTTGTTCAGAATTTTATTAGTACTTTGAGTTCTCTAAATTAAAATATTTTGAATGACCATGATGTGGATAGATTATTCTAGATAATTTCATTAGTGGGAAAAACAGGTCTGATAATGGAAGATTTTGATTGCAGAATACGCAATATCTTATTCTCACATTGAATAAGAATCTTAAAAGTCCGGATTTTCTAAATTACGACATTTGAAAATTATTTGGTAAATCTTAAAATTGAGTTTTAACGGTGATTTTCAGCATTTGAAAAAATAATGTGTTCATTGAATTGTAATTTCAAAAAGCAGAAAATTGAATTTTATTAAGTAGTTTATGGCGTCTTAAATTTTGATGTTTTTTCTTAATGAATGATTTGAATATTTGTTTTAATATACTAATATTTCATTAGTTGTGAAAACCTGTTTAATTTAAAAATTTTAACTTCTAAATTAGCTTTTTCTTAATTTTCACATTACAAGTTTAGAACTTTGAAAAGTAACGATTTTGGTCTTATTTCATATTTGAAATGTATTTGGGTAATTCTTAAATTGATTTCTTTTAAGCAGACAACTTATACATTGAAAAATAATAGTTTTTTATTGAAATGCAATTTCATAAAAGCTAGAAATGCGAATTTATTAATAGTTTTAGGTTTTAAATTGACGTTTTTATGAAAATTTCAATATTTGTTTTATATAAAATATTTCATTAGTTGTGAAACCTGTTTTAATAAAAATTATGATAATTATAAAATTACGCTTTTTCTAAATTTTCCCATTACAAATTTAGAACTCTAAAAGTACGAGTTTTTCCTATTTATCAACATTATTGAAGATTATTGTGGGTAGTTTAAAATGAGTTTTTTAAACGGTTTTTTTCGCAAGCATTTGAAAAATGAAATGATGTTTCATTGAAATGCATATTTCAAAAAGCAGAAAAGAGAATTATTAATTGTTTTAGGTGTCTTAAATTGGCGTTTTTAATGAAATTTCAATATTTGTTTTTTATATCAAATTTTTGATTCTCTGAAAACCTGTTTCAATAAAAAATTATAACTTTAAAAATAAGCTTTTTCTTCAAAAGAAACATTACAAATTTAGAATCTTAAAAGTACGATTTTCCTAAATTTCAACATTTGAATATTATTTGGTAATCTTAAAATTGAGTTTTTTAACGGGATTTTCAGCATTTGAAAAAATATATGTGTTTCATTGAATTGCAATTTCAAAAAGCAGAAACGAGAATTTATTAATTGTTTTTACGTGTCTTAAATTGACGTTTTTTAATGAAATTTTAATATTTCGTTTTTTTATATACAAAATTATTTCATAAGTTGTGAAAAACCTGTTTTAAAATAAAAATTTTTTAACTTCTAAAAATTCTCCCGCTTTTTCCTTAAATTTTCACATTATATATTAAAAAATCTTAAAAGTAACAAAAATGCAACTTTAAACATTTGAAATTACTATTTAAATTCTTAAAGCAGATTTGTTTAAAGTATATATCAAGAAAATTTGTGAAAATTAATTGGTGTTCATTGAAATGCAAATTCTACAAAAAAGCGAAAAAGAATTTATTATAATTGAAACTATTTTAGTAAAAATTCATTCTTTTTAATAAATAATTTGTTTTTAAATAAGCAACTATTTCATTTAATAATTAACTCTTTTTAATAAAAATTTAAATTTTTAAAATTAGCGCATTTTAATAATTAACTCTTTAAATAATTAGCACTCTTAAATTACGAGTTTTCATAGTTCTCAACTTTTAAAATTACTTTTTAGGTTGTTCAAATGATTTTAAGTTTCGAACACAATGAAAAAATATGTGTTTCATTGAAATGCAATTTTCAAAAGCAGAAAAGAGAATTTATTAATAAGTTTAGGTGTCTTTAAATTGACGTTTTTTAAGGAATTTTAATATTGTGTTTTTATATACCAAATTAATTGTCATTAGTGTTGAAACCCTGTTTTTTAATAAAAAGATGTATAATTGGTCTCAAATTAACGTCTTTTCTTAGAATTTCCATTAGCAGAAGTTTAGACTCTTAAAAGTAACGATTTTCTAAATTTAACATTTAAGATTCTTGTAAGGTTTAAAATTGTAGTTTTTAACGGTTTTTCAGCATTGAGGAAAAATAGATGTGTTTCATTGAAATGCTTATTTAAAAAGGCAAAAAAAGTGAATGTATAATAGTTTTAGGGTGTGCATTAAATTGCGTTTTTTAATGAAATTTTCATTATTGTTTTTATAGGTACCAAAATATTGGTCATCAGTGATGTTGACAAACCTGTTAATAAAAAATTTATAACTTTCTAAAAATAACGCTTTTTCTTTAATTTTCACATTACGAATTAGAACTCTTAAAAGTAGATTTTCCTAAATTTTAACATTGAAATTATTTGGTTAATTTAAAATTGAGTTTTTCACGGTATTTTCAGCATTGAAAATGAATGTTTTCATTGAAATGCAAAATTTTAAAAAGCAGAAAGAGAATTTATTAATTGTTTTAGGTGTTCTTAAATTGACGTTTTTTATTGAAAATGCAATATTTGTTTTTAATATCAAATATTCATTATTTGTGAAAACCTGTTTAATAAACAATTTTAACTTCTAAATATTACGATTTTTGCTTAAATTTTCAAATTACAAATTTTAACTCTGAAGGAAGTACGAATTTTTTCCTGATATTTCAAAATGTTTGAAATGTATTTGTTAATTCCTTAAAATTTGAGTTTTTAACGGTATTTCTTCATCTTGATAAGATATATAATGTGTTTCATATTGAAGTGCAAAATTGTCAAAAGAGAATAAAGAATTTATAATAATTTTAAGGTGTCTTAAATTGAAATTTTAATGAAATTTCATATTTGTTTTATATAGCCAAATATTTCAATTCGTTGTGAAAACCTTGTTTCTATAGAAAATTTAACTTCTAAAATGACGCTTTTTCTAAATTTTTCACATTACATAATTTAAAATATATTTGCCAAATTTCTTCCTCAATTTCCCGACATTTGCAATTATCAAGTAAATCTTAAAATTAGATTTTTAAACTTCGATGACTCAATTGAATGCTCACATTTATGTCCTGAAATGCCTTGTCAAAAAGCAGAAAGTGATTTATTAATAAGTGTCTTTTTGAGGTTTTTGAATGAATATTTCAAGTATTTGTTTTTATATTCCAATATTTAATTAGTTTGAAATGGTTTTTAATTAAAGAAATTTTAACTTCTAAAATTACGGCTTTTCTTAAATTTTCATTACAAAATTAGAACTCTTTAAAAGTAGATTTTTCCTTAATTTAACATTTGAAATTATTTGGGTAATTCTTAAAAATGAGTTTTTTACGGGATTTTCAGCTATTTGAAAAAAATAATGTTTTTCATTGAAATGCAATTTCAAAAAGCAGAAAGCGAATTTTAGTATAGTTTAGGTGTAATACAAATAAAATTTTTACATTATTTCATATTAATATTGTTTTTATATAACAATTTATTTTTATTACTTGTGAAATTTGTTTTAATAAAATAATTTTAACTTCTAAAATTACGTCTTTTCTTAAATTGACACATTAAAAATTTTGACTCTTAGAAGTACGATTTTTTCCTAAATTTCAACATTTTGGAATTATTTGGTAATCTTTAAAATTGAGTTTTTAACGGTATTTTCAAGTCATTTAAGGAAAAATAGATGTGTTATTGAAATGCAAGTTTCAAAAAGCAGAATAAGAGAATTTAATTAATTTGTTTTATCGTTGTCCTTAAAAATTGAACGTTTGTTAATGTTTCAATATTTGTTTTATATACAAATATTTCATTTAGTTGTGAAAACCGGATTATAATAATTAAGAGTAACTTCTAAAATTGTCCTTTTGGATAACTTTTTTCAAGCACAATTTAGAACTTTAAAATCTTAACTTTTTTCTAAATTTTACATTGAATATTTGGTAATTATCTTAAAATGAAAGTTTTTGTAATTGTGTTTTAGCAATTTGAAAAAATAATGTGTTATCATTGAAATGGCATGTTCTTCAAATGCAGAAACGCGAATTTCTTAATAGTTTTAGGGGTGTTTTAAATTGACGTTTTTTAAAGAGAATTTCATAACTTTAATTAAAATATTACACATTAATCAGTATTTTTTAATGAATTGTGACTATTCTTTTAATATATCCAATAATTTGATATGTTGTGAAAACCTTTTTTTAAATAAAAATTTAACTCACTACTAACGATTATAGATAAATGTTCGTGTGTTTGCAAATTTTAGAACGTCTTAAATAGTACGATTTTTCCTAAAATTCAACAGTTGAAATTATTTGGTAATTCTTGAAAATTGAGTTTTTAACGATATGATTAGCGTTTGAAAAATAATGATGTTCACATTGATAATGCAAATTTCAAAAAGAGAAAGTGAAATTTATATAGTTTAGGTGTCTTATATATTGACATTCTTTATTAGTCAAACTAGCTTTTGTTTTTATATTACAAATATTTCATGGAATAGTTATAAAACTATTTTTCTAAAAATTCTTAAGTTCAAACACTAGGCTTTTTCTTAAAATTTTCACATTACAAATAAAGAACTCTTAAAAGTAAAGATTTTTCCTTAAATTTCAACATGTTGAAATTATTTGGTAATTCTTAAAATTGAGGTTTTTAACGGTATTTTTCAGCATTTGAAAATAAAATAATCAGTGTTTCTTCTTGTTGAAAGATGCAATTTTCAAAAGAAGAAAGCGAATTCGATTATGATGTCTTTCAGGTGTCTTAATATGGACTTTTTTTTAAGTGAAGGAGGTGTGTTGATCTAAGTATTTGTTTTCATATACGAAATATTTTTCATTTGTTGTGAAAACCTGTTTTGATATTAAAAAATTTTAACTTTAAAATTCGCTTTTTCTTAATTTTCTACATTTGAAATTAAGAACTCTTAAAAGTACGTTTTTCCTAAATTTTCAACATTTAATAGTTTTGTGGATTTTATTTGGTTTTTCTTAAATATGAGTTTTTAACGGTATTTTCATGATTTGAAAAAATAACGGTATTTTGCAAATGCAATTTCAAAAAAGCAGAAAAGTGATTTATTAATAGTTTTAGGTGTCTTAAATTAACGTGTTTTTAATGAAATTTCAATATGTGTTTTTTATATACATAATAGTTGTATTAGGTGTGGAAAGACGTTTTATAAAGGAAAGGTTTAACTTCTAAAATTAACGCTTTTTCTTAAATTTCACATTACAGAAATAAAAAATTTAAGTAAATTTTATTTTAATTGTCAACATTTGAAATTATTTGGTAATTCTTAAAATTGTTTTTAAACCGGAATTTTCAGCATTTGAATAAATAAAGTATGTTTCTTGAAAGTGCAATTGTACAAGCTGAAAGAGAGAATTTATTATTGTTTGGTGTCTAATTGACGTTTTTAATGAATATTTATATTGTGTGTTTTTTATATACCAAATTTTTCATCAGTTGTGAAAAACCTTGTTTTAATAAAAAATTAATACTTCTAAAAATTACGTCTTTTTTCTTAGAATTTTCACATTGTCTTATCGCTTCAATCTCGATTCTTTCCAAAGTTTTCATATCTAAAACTTCTTGGTTATCTTAAAATTGATTTTTTTAGACTGAATTTTCTGCATTTGAAATAATAATTTGTTTCTTGAAATGCAATTTTAAAAGCAGAAAAGAGGAATTGTATTAAATTTTAGGAGGTGCCTTAAATTGACGTTTTTAATGAAAATTCAATATTTGTTTGTTGTAGTGATAACAAAATATTTCATTATTGGTGAAAACTGTTTTAATAACAAATTGTAACTTCTTAAAATACGCTTTTGCTAATTTTCCACATTAAAAATTTATGAACTCTTAAAGTAGATTTTTCCTAATTTCAACATTTGAATTAGTTGGTAAATCTTAAATGTGAGTTTTTAACGGTATTTCACCATTTTTTGAAAAAATAATGGTGTTTCATTGAAATGCTTTTTAAAAAGCAGAAAATAGAATTTAATAATAGTTTTGTAGGTGTCTTAAATTGAAAATTTTAATGAATATTCAAATATTGTATTTTTATATAACCAAATATTTAGATATAAGTGGTTGTGGAAACCTGGTTTTAATAATTTAATCTTCTAAAGATTTACGTTTTGTCTTAAATTTTCACATTTATCAAATTTTAGAGCTTTAAAAGTTATGATTTTTCCTTGAAGTTCAATTTGAAATTATTTGGTAATTCTTAAAATTGAGTTTTGTTACGGAATTTGTTCAGCATTTTGGAAAAAATAATGTTTTTCATTGAAGATGCAATTTTCAAAAGCAGAAAAGGAATTTATTAATAGTTTAGGTGTCTTAAATTGACCGTTTTTAATGAAATTTCATATGTGTTTTTATTACCAAAATATTTGTCATTAGGTTATGAAAACCATGTTTTAATAAATAAATTAATAATTTCTAAAATTACGGCTGTTTTCTAAGGTTTCCCATTAAATATTGGTAAGAAGCTTCTTAAAAGGTAAGGATTTTTTCCTAAATTTCACATTTGAAATTATTTGGTTAGTCTTAAAATTGAGTTTTTACAACGGTATTTTCAGCCTTTAAAAAAAGAATCTGTTTCATTGAAATGCAATTTCAAAAGCAGAAATAGAGAATTTATTGTAATTGTTTACGTGTCTTAATATTGAGTTTTTTCATGAAATTCAATATTTGGTTTTTTTATATACAAATTTTCATTAGTTGTGCAAAACTCGTTTTATAAAAATTTTAGACTTCTAAATTACGGCTTTTTCTTTAAATTATTCACATTACAAATTGTAGAATCTTAAAGTACGATTTTTCTTTAATTTCAACATTTGGAATTATTTGGTATTTCTTAACATTGGAGTTTTTTATGTTGTTTTTAGTCAGTTGTAAAAATAATGTGTTATATTGAAATGCAATTTCAAAAAGCAGAAAGGAAAAGTTCTTAATAGTTTTAGGTGTGCTTAAATGACGTTTTTTAAGAAATTTCAATATTGTTGTTTTTATATACCAAATATTTCATTATTTTTTTAAATGAAAATTAATATTTTTTTTTATATAACAAAACGTTTATTAGTTTGTGAAAAGGAATTTCTAAAAAAGATTTGTAACTTCAAAAATAACGATTTCTTAAATTTTCACATAACAAATTTAGAATTCTTTAAATACTGATTTATTCCTAAAATTTCAACATTGTGAAATTAGTTTGGTAGTCTTAAAAAAGTTGAGTTTGAACGATTTTAGCGTTGAGAAAAATAATGTGGTTTCATTGAATGCAATTTCAAAAAGCTGAAAAGTGAATTTATTAATAGTTTTAGGTGTCTTAAATTGACGTTTTTTAATGAAATTTCAATATTTGTTTTTATATACCAAATATTTCATTAGTTGTGAAAACCTGTTTTAATAAAAAATTTTAACTTCTAAAATTACGCTTTTTCTTAAATTTTCACATTACAAATAAAGAACTCTTAAAAGTAAGATTTTTCCTAAATTTCAACATTTGAAATTAATTTTGAGTAATTCTTAAAAATGAGTTTTTAAACCGTTATTTTCAGCATTTGAAAAAATAATTGTTGCATGAAAAATGCAATTTTCCAAAAAAAGAAACGAATTTATTTTAGTTTTAGGTGTCTTAATTTGACGTTTTTTAATGAAATTTCAATATTTGTTTTTATATACCAAATATTTCATTAGTTGTGAAAACCTGTTTAATAAAAAATTATAACTTCTAAAATTACGCTTTTATTCTTTTAATATCATCATTTCAATGTTGCTCATCTTAAAAGTCGATTTTTTTCTAATTTCACATTTAAAATTATTTGGTAAATTAAATTGATTTTAACGTATTCTTCAGCATTGAAAAAATATGGTTTGTCATGAAAATGACAATTTCAAAAAGCAGAAAGTGAATTTATTAATAATAGTTTAGGTGTCTTAAATATGCGTTTTTTAATGAAATTTTCATGCTAGCATCGTATAGTACAAATATTGGAATAGTTGTGAAAACGGTTTTAATAAAAGTTTTTAACGTTTAAAATTACGCTTTTTGGTAAATGTTGTAAGAACAAATAAAGAACCTTAACATTAAGCTTTTTCGACATTGATACATTATGAATTATTTGGTAATTTCTTAAAATGATTTTTTAAGCGTATTTTCAGCATTTGAAAAAATATTTTCGATTGAAAGAATTTCAAAAGCTGAAAAGAGAATTTATGTTCGTTTCTCATGACCATAAAATTGACGTATTCTTATTGTCAAAATTTCAGATATTTTTTTTTTTCATGTGGGTTTTTCGAAATTTTTTAGTTGCTAGTTTGTAAACCTTTCATAACTAGCGCTTATACCTTCTAAATTAGTTTTTCTTAATTTTCACATTTTTACGAATTAGAACTCTTAAAAGTACGATTTCCTAAATTTCATATGAAATTATTTGGTTAATCTTAGAAATGGTTTTAAACGTGTATTTTCAGCTTTGAAATATGTTGTTCATTAAATGCAATTTTAAAAAGCAGAAAGTGGAATTTATTAATTTTTTTTAGGAGTCTTAAATATCACGTTTTTTTCTGATATTTCAATATTTGTTTTATTATTTTTTAAATTATTTCAATTATCTAGTGAAAGTTTTAATAACAAAATTTAACTTCTAAAATTAGCTTTTTGCTTTAAATTTTCCACGTTAGCATTTAGAAACGCCAAAGTAACGATTTTACAAAATTTTGAACCTTCATAATTATTTTGGTCATTCTTTGATTTTGTTTTAACGGTATTTCTTCATTGTATCAAAATAATGCTTTATTGAAATGCAATTTCCAAAAAGCAGAAAAGAGAAGGGAATATTTATTTAATGAGTTTTAGGTGTCTATAATTGTAAATTTTTAATCGAAATTTCAATATTTGTTTTATATACCAATTATTTCATTAGTTGTGATAAACTGTTGGAAAAAAAATTTATAGCTAAAATGGACGTTATTTCTGATTATTTCCAGTTTGCATATCAATCCGTCTTAAAGTACGATTTTTCCTAAATTTCAGACATTTGAATTATTTGGTAATCTTAAATGAGAGTTTTTAGGTATGTTTCAGCCGATTTAAAAAAATAGATGTGTTCATTGATATCTGATTTCAAAAGCAGAAAATGAATTTAATAATGTTTAGGGCTTAAATTGATTGTTTTTTTATGATTTCATAGTGTTTTTTATAATATCCAAATATTCATTAGTTTGAAAACCTGTTTTTTAAATAAAAAATTTTGAACTCTAAGAATTACGCTTTGTTCATTAAACACCTCCAACATTTCGTTCCCTTTCTTAAAATACATTTTTCCTTAATTTCAATATTTGAATTTATTTGGTAATCCTTAAAATTGAGTTTTTAACGGTATTTTCAGCATTTGAAAAAATAATGTTTTTCATTAAAATGCAATTTCCAAAAGCAGAAAAGCGAATTATTAATAGTTTTAGGTGTTTAAATTGACGATTTTTTTAATGAAATTTCAATATTTGTTTTTAATAATACCAATATTTTCATTAGTTGTGAAAACCTGTTTTAAATAAATATAATTTTAAAATGTACGCTTTTCTTAATTTTCTCAATACAAATTGTAGAAACTCTTATAAAGTAATCGATTTTCCTAATAATTCAGATCATTTGATTATGCTCGGTAGAGTCTGTCAAATTGAGTTTTATAACGGAATTTCAGGCATTGAAAAATATGTTCATTGAAACCACTTTCACTAAAGCAGAAAAGCAAATTGATTAATTGTTTTGGTTGTCTAAATTGAAGGAGAATTAATTAAATTTTAGAATTTCTTTTTACTAGTACACCAGATTTTTTCTTTGAGTTTGAAACCTGTTTAATAAAAAATGTATAACTTCTAATAATTACGCTTGTTTTTCTTAATTTTCAGCATTACGAATATTAGAATTTTAAAAAGGAGTTTTTTTCCTAATTTAACTTTGAAATTTATTTGGTAAATCATTAAATTGAGTTTTTAACGGGCATCAGCACTGCATTTGAAATAAAATAATGTGTTTCATTGAATGCAATTTCAAAAAGCGATAAAGAGAAGTTTCAATAATGTTTTACGTGTACTTAATTTGACTTTTTTGTAATTGAAATTTTAATATTGTTTTATATACAAAATATTCATGAAGTTGTGAAAAATATGTTTTGAATATATAAAATTTTAACTTCTAAATTAGCTTTTCTTAAATTTTCACAATACATATTTAGAACTCTTAAAAGATACGATTTTTCCTAAATTTAACATTTGAAATTATTTGTTAAATTTGAAAATTGATTTTTTTAACGGTATTTTTCAGCATATTGAAAAATTATGTGGTTTCATTGAAATGCAATTCTAAAAAGCAGAAAAGCGAATTTTATTATTTGTTTTAGGTGCTTAAATTACGGTTTTTTAATGAAAATTTTCAATATTCTGTTTTTAAATTTCATCAAAACATAATGTTTGAAAACTGTTTTAATAAAAATTTTTTAACTTTTAAAATACGGTTTTTGCTAAATTTCACATTACAGAAAGAGTTAAGGCTTGTAAATTTGACTTATTCCAAAAATTTCAAACATCAAACTATGTAGGTCGGGAGATATAAGTTACCTATTTCAATTGATCAGTGCAATGCGTTAGTAGCTTTAATTTATAATCCTACTGTATACTTAAATTACATCTAATTTTAAATTTATTTTCCTCACCAATCACGTTTTGTAATTAATTTACATCCTTTTTTTCTTCCTCCATTTATTTTAAAATGTGGAGCAACATGATACATTGAATTTTATAGGAAGATGTAATTTAACAGTTACTCGTTTTATTTATTTGCTCGATTCTGTGCATTTTAGTATAAGTCTCCTTCGTAGCAAGTCTGCAAGAAATCTTGTTTAGCAATCTTATCTTTTTGAAATAATAATAAATAATAATAATATTACCAGAATATTATTATTATATTATTTTTTATTTATTTTTTATTATTATTATTATTTATTATTATATTATATTTATTATTATTATTATTATTATTATTATATATTATTATTATTATTATTATTATTATTATTATTATTATTATTATTATTATTATTATTATTATTATTATTATTATTATTATTATTATTATTAGATTATTATTATTATTATTATTATATTATTATTTATTATTATTATTATATTATTATAAATTTTTTTTTATTATTTTTAGTGTTTATGTGCTGAAGAAGTGTCCAATGTCTTACAAACACAAGTGATAGTAATAAACAGTGTATTGAAAGTAAGCGTTCCGAGTGAGAGAAGCTGAAGAGATCTAACAATTATTCAGTTAGATAAATTGTCTTATTCAATGATGCCCAACTGCAATAAGTTCGATTAGAAAGTATGAGGAGGTGACTCTTTTAGTATTTAATACATTTTGGTGATTGGTTGTTCATTGACAAATTCTGGTGGGACAGGTCGCTTTACCTTTGTGGTAGTGACCATTACCCTATATACATTACATCTCTTTGACCTGATCATCCTCCAACGCCCTATACCAGCTGGCGTTATGACATGGCTGATTGGTCCTCCTTTCTCGATGCAACATACGTCCCCTGCCTCTCGGCCACTGACGTCTTTCCTTCCCCTGCGGATGCGTTAACTTATTTTGCGGATGTTGTTCTGGAGGCAGCTGAAGCCCATATCTCTCGCTCTTCTGCATGTCCTCGTTCTGCTGCACCGTGGTGGAACGCAGATTGGGCTCGGGCTAATCGTGCTAAACGTAAACTCTATCGCTTGTACAAGAGAACACCTGCGCAGTTTACGTTGATCCTCTTTAAGGCTGCTGCTGTTCGATCTCGTTGTCTAAACAGGAGGACTAGGAAACAGTTTTTTCGAACCTACGTTTCCACGGTCAATTCATCTACGTCATTGTCTTCGGTGTATGGTGTCGTACGCAAAATTTCTTGTAAGCACTACAGCGAGCCACCAACGCCCATCAGCTATGGCCCGCACCCGTGTGATATTTCCGCCCCGGGCATGGTTGCTGATGAGCTGGGATACCATTTTGCTACTTGCTGCAGCGATTCTCGGTACCGGGAACCTTTCCGATCGATCCGCGACCGCACTCAATTTCCGGACTTTTCTGTTCCTCCTGGTGAGGATTCTTCTTACAATCGACTATTCACGAGGGCGGAATTTCAGGAGGCTCTCCGCCTTTGCAAGGATGGAGCGCCTGGCCCTGAGGGTATCTCGTACCAAATGATACGCCATCTCCATGCCACTGCTTCGGTGTTTCTCCTCTCTTTATATAATTGAGTCTGGGTGGAGGGGGTCATCCCCCCCAGTTTGGTTAACGGCTTATACTCTTCCCATTTCAGAAAGGACCTTTACAAATTGCTGACACCAACGTCCAATTCTTCTAAACCTGTCACACCTGTAAGTGATGGAGAAGATGGTGGGTAATTCGTCTTTCCCGACGTTGGAGGGCGCTGCGGGCATTTTCCGACCATCAGTTATGGTTCAGGAATCATCGATCCACACTGGGAATCTCTTTCTTCGGGATATGGACCACGACATATCCGTGATTGCTTTCTCCTCTAATAAAAGATGATCTTAGCCGTTTTTCTTCGATCTCGAGAGCGTTACGATTCCACATGGAATATTTTGGAGTTCTGCCATAGCTGCACTTGCTGGGCCTTAAGTGACAGTTTCCCTCTTCCTTCAGTCTCTTATGTCGGTAGATATTTCCGGGTTGTGCCGTGGCTACTACTACTGTGCTCGTCATTTTGACATAGTCAAGGAGGTGCCGCAGGGAAGTGTACTCAGCGTTCTGCTTTTTGCGTTCGGTTTAATGGTGCCATTGCCAGATCCCATTTCTTCCGTTTTGCTCTCTCTATGTGACGACTGGCGTTGTAAGTTTCTGGAGTCCAAACTTTATGCATGAAACGTTCAGAGCAGCTGGGCTTTTCAACGGGGTGGGATTCCGTCGTGTGATTCACGGGTTTACTAATTCCATTCATAATGACGAGACCGTGCTTTTCCGTACGAGCTGGCGAGCGGGATCGAAAAGGTGGTTTGTCTCCCTTGCAGACCTTGTATGGCTCCCTCATCCGCCCAGTGTCGGAGGTGAGGTTCTTGAATCTGTTATTGGATGCTCGCCTGACTTATCTCCCTCATATCCTCAATCTGAAACTTAATTGCCACCCTCAATTTGGACCTCTTACGCCACCTTACATATTCACTTGGGGGGTGCTGAATCGTAAGAGTATGCTTCGTCTGTTGCTCATGTTGGTCAGGTCCAAGTTTGATTATGCGTGTGCGATATTTACGGAGAGAATATCTAATGTGCTCCATGTTTCTCCGCCTACAAATCCCCAAGCCATCGGCTTAATTAATTTACAATTGGAACATTAGATATTTTTCCCTTTATTTTACTAGCTGATTTCAATTGTTCATTTGATTAAGTTTTTACCATCATATTGAGCGATCGTGGTAATGTATGAAAACGTAAATAAATATACATCTAATCTCTGTAGCTTTTGTTTGTATTTCCTGGTATGTTTGAGACAATTCTCCATTTGTTGTTTTTTTTCCTCACATAAAGCATGTTTTGTTACCCTTAAGTTTAAGGTATGTTTGAAATACAAAGTGCATACTAAATATTATTCAACTTGGTTTAATTAGAAATTTAGAACAGATTTAAATATTTTCTCTCGATTGTGCCATTTATTTTTTTTATATTCTCTAGCTGCTGCTTTGAAATGATATAGGATTTAATAAATATTTAACATAAATTAATGAACTGCTATGAGGCTGATCTGTTGTTTCTCTTCGATCGTGATGTATCATCAACGCACGGAGGGTTGAAGCTGTGAAAATCACAATGGTTTTTGGAGTGGAGTAGAGGTAGATATTATTTTTGGGGGGGTGGGTGTCGGGGAACATGGGTCAAAAATAATAAATTTACTATAAAATGAAAGGATTCAGAGACAAAGCCGGATCCAAATAATTTTAAAACGAAATACTCTACTCTGTTAAGCCCTGGTATTAAAAGCCAGTGACTCGTAACTAAAATACCGACATTTGGCGTCTTCAAGTAGGTTGGTGCTAAGGTGCAGTTGACAACCTCATCATTTATAAGGAGCATATTATCACCCCTGAGAGTTTTTCTCAAAGCGTCTTTTCTTTTTTTTGTTTCATTGACTCCTAACTCATAAATTTTCTGATGCTTTGCCTTCCTGGAGGAACTTCAGGTTCCCTATTCTAGAGGAACTTGAAGTTTAATAGCCATTTCTCCATTTGAGTCTTCAAAAGAAGGTTGGTTTGTGAGGAAAAAACTGCCACAATTTTTTTTACAACCTGTTTGGCAAATAACTTTAACTTTGAAGTGAAGAAACTTGTCGATGGTATTTGTCTTAGGTAGATTTTTCTCTTGCCGACTTTGCATATTAGTTGGAAGATTTTTATTACAACACTTTATCTTCCTTATTCAACAACTTCTAAAATTTAGATTTTAAAAACCTTAAATATCTTTTTCAGAGAAGATTTTGAAATTTTACCCCTTTAAGATTCAGTCATTGAATTTACTTTAAACAAAAGGCAAATTGGCCCAGCTCTAAAAGTCCCTTTCGAGACTTTTTCTGTGTCTGTATGTTTCTTTTGTATTTTCATGTGTGGGTAAAACCACGTTTCTGACACTTTAGAAATCTAGTTCTGCAATTTTTCTAAAAAAATTACTTGAACTTTGAACTATGCAAAGAGGAATATTGTCTAAATAATTTGTAATACAGATTTTTGATATCTGCCACCAAAATCCAACAAACACAATACCCAACAATATACGTTTTCAACAATCGTTTTCATGAATAAAAAATTTCGATTTTTTTTCTTTAAATTAAATTTTCAGGGCATGTATAATTGGGGAGTTGCACCTTTTTTTTTTTTTTTAGATAATTTTTTTATATACCCAATCGTTCTGGCTTTGAGCACAGGAGAAAAAATTTAATTGGTTGGATTTAAAAAAAATGATCGTAAAAAAAAAAAAAAAAGGTTTCAACTCCACCAATTATACATGCTCAGAAAATTTAATGTCGATTGGATGAACAGAACAAGAAAATTATCGAAATTTTTCATTCATGAAAACCATTTTTCATTAGAATATTGGGTATTGATATATGTTGGGTTTGATTGCAGGTTATAAAATTCCATATAATAAACTTCTTAGGTAAATCTTACCCGTCTTTGTAATAAATAAGTTAGAGTCATATTCGACAAAAGTTGTAGGAATAGATCTCAAAAATGTCGGGAACATGACTTTCCTTCAAATGAAAATATATGACGAACCTATTGAGACACCAAAAAATGCTCCAAATTGACTCTTAAAAGTTGGTCAAATGCTTTATCTTACCTTTTCCATGATTGAAATTGGACAAAATTAAGAAAATTATTCAATTTCCCTTGGGGCAAATTCCACATAATTTTCATATGGAAAAATTGATGAAACCTTTCTTTTCAAATTTAATACTCTGACTGGTTGCAATATGATTACTAAGCAAAAGGATAAACGTTACTTCCATATTTTTTCTTCGATTCATTATTTTATAAACATTTAAACACGCGCAATGTTTTTTCATCTGTACATATAAATATTGAAAAACATTAGATTTTAGGGGAGTTCCCTCTAAAACTTTGGAGAGGTCACTTGACTTAAAGAATTTTTAGAATTTACTCAATTTTTCCGTTTAAAGGTTCCCGAAAATGATATTAGTCTATCTTCATATTTTGAATTGGAAAATATTAACCTCATTGATTATCTCAATTCCTACTGTATTAGATGTAGTGTTTAGTTATTTGTTGAGAAATGAAATTATAATTAGTATGATAAAAAACAGTTATTTGTGCGATTTATTTAAAACTAAAGAAAAAATTAGTATTCTCAGAATTAAGAGGAAGTTAATATGTAATAGGGACCTTATTAACCTTAAGCCTAGCGATTTTTTACATGCTGTTAAATTGTGAAATTTAAAGACTTGATATCTTTTTCGGCTCATTTCTAGAGCTTTTTTGTTTTCTTTTTTTTCAGTTCATTTTAAATATTTTATATAAGTTTCATGAAATAGAAAATTAGGTTTTCGTTTGAAATCGACGTGAGGCGTTGGAATTAATAAAAAGACCTTATTATAATAATTATATTCTGATTTTTTCTACAATTAAACGAGCAATTCTTGTTTTCAGGAAAAATCTCCGAACGGCCATAATTGCAGTTGACGACAATCACAAGCGATGCGACGACCAACTTCCTTCAATATTTTGGACTCCCTTATCACTCAGCATTGAAAGTAACGCCTTAGTGGCTTCATACAACGACGTATGCTTTAAACGATCCAGTGGATTTTATAGTCATTTAAGCGCTCTGCTTCCTCATTTTCTTACTCTTGTATTGGCTGGTTTGACTGCTGCTCACATTTTGCTATAATTATATTATTAAATTATTTATTTCCTGCGTCTTCAAATAAATTCCGTAATATATATATATACTCAATAAGCAAAGCCATATTTTATAAGCGAGAGAGGTAGCTTTTATTTGTTTTTGATTATTTATACATTTGTTTTTAATGTAACGAGGTCTACTATTTTTACGCGTTTTAGACATTATTATTATTATTATTATTATTATTATTATTATTATTATTTTTATTATTATTATTATTATTATTATTATTATTATTATTATTATTATTATTATTATTATTATTATTTGCTGCATGAACATATCAGTGTTAGCATTATGTGTAATTTATTTTTTTAATATATAACAAATATATATTATGTAATTTGTAGTTACCAATATTGCCAAGTTTACAAACAGAACTGTTATAAAAATGTTGGGTAAGGTTTAGCTATTGATGTGCAATGTAAATTTTACTGAATCAATTGATTCAATAGCTTTTTAAATATAAATTAAAGTGTTTTAAAATGAATAGTTAAATTTTTAAAATTTAATTTTCAGTTATTTTGTTATATAATAATTTATTGGCTTTGATTGACCTACTTTTATTGATCACAATTTTAGTGCATCTTTCTTCTTTATTAAGTTAAGATAGATAGATAGCACTTTAAGACATTAATAGGATTTATTTGATAATTGCATTTTTTTCAAAATTTAAATGGAAACATATTTCAGGGCTTTGATATTACTTAAACGAATTAATTTGCTATTAATTCAGTAGACTTGTATTGTTAAAATTAGTTTTAAAGGAATATATAATATATATATATGTATATTATATATATATATATATATTATATATATATATATTTATTATATATATATATATATTATATATATATATATATTATAATATATATTTATATATTATCAAAAAATAATAATTTTAAAATTTAATTTTAATATATATATATATATATTATATATATATATATATATATATATATATATATATATATATATATATAATATTATTAAAAATTGCCAAATGAAATCTGGTGTACAGATATCATTTTTAACATGTTCAAATTCATTGTTAAGATGTTCATTTTTTCCAATTGTCCTTTAAAATCTGTGGATTAGTTTTATGGCACAAATTTTTTTAAAAGTTACCAGAAATTTTTCCTTCAGCATCTACACTCATTCTCTTATTTTGGGGTCCACTCTTCTCATAATTTTTTTATATAGTATAATATATATATATATATATATATATATATATATAATATATATTTATATATATTATATATATATATATATATAATATATATATATATATATATATATATATATATATATATATATATATATATATATATATATTATATATATATATATTATATATATATATATATATATTATATATATATATATATATATATATATATATTATATTTATAGATATATATAATATATATATATAATATAATATATATAATATAATTATATTTATATAAAGAGTATATATTATATATATATATAATAATATATTAATATATATATATATTATATTATATATTATATATATATATTATTATATATATATATATATATATATATATTATATATATATAATATATATATATTATAATATATATATATATATATATATAATAGGATATATTAATATATTTATATATATATATATATATTTTGTTTTACCCAAGGGTGTATTGTAAGATACAGTAATACACACACACACACACACACCACACACACACACACACACACACACTGCTGCAACCAGTCTTTTCTTTTCTATTTGTGCCATATTTTCTAATTTTATAGATGGAACCGATAAATAATGATAATGTAATAAATCTTTTAACTGACCACTTATTTTAGTCCATAAAATATCGGAATTTCTGTATTAATTGCTTTCGCTTTTAGTTGCTAATAATTTTTGTTTTTTTTCTTGTATGTCTTTGGGTTATATTTTCTGTTCGTTTGATTTTTTTTTCTTTTATTTCTTTCAATTTAATAGGTTTTCGCCCTTAATTGTACAATTAAATGTACATTTTGTGCCTTTATATTGCATGTACAAGTAATAGAAGTTTTTAGATTTACGTAACTGAAATTTTAAGTTTTTCAACCTTTGCTTCTGCTCAGATTTAGATTTGCTTTACAATTTTTTTAATGCATTTATTCAAGTTGTCTTTTTCTTCTCTGATGCGTATCTCAGCCCTAATAACTAAATTAATTAATTTAGTAGTAATTTTTTTTTTAATGTTTGTAATAGGAAAAGGAGCATATAATCTATATAATTTTTTTGCCTATACAAAATTGTTATTTAGCAGAATTTGATAATTGAATGTTTTATTTTATTGTTCATGAATTAACTTAACATATTTGTGTTTTAAAGAATGTTTCTGGTGAAGGATCGCTAATATAAATTAACTTATATACTGTGGTTGATTTTTATAAAAAATTACTTGTTACAATCCTTTGTACTGCTCTTCTTAACTATAGCAGCTGAAGTTGGAAATTTTGTGTCTTAGAGGCATTACGTAATATTTTTGCATTTGTAGACATTTTATTTTGAGATTTGTGTTCCTAGAATTTTCCCCAGAATACATTCCGTTTTCATGTTCGCTTGTTAATAATGAAACTCAATATCGTATGTTCATTTTAAGGTTTCCTACTTTCTTCAAAGATT
>JABUQX010041150.1:0-15000 GCA_015478945.1 Trachelipus rathkii | reverse complement strand
ACCATATGGGTATCTTTGTTGAAAAAAATCGACATTTGGCAATTTTGACGCCTCCCTCAAGCGCTAGAGCTTCCTTACAGTTCTTCTCAAAAAACGCATCATTATTCATACATTTTACCAACATTTCATACATAATTAAATTTTTAATAAAGCAGTATTTTTTTTTTTTTTTAATATTCATGATAAAATGTCTTCCTGATTAAATAAATGTTATTTATGTTCCAATATTGTTATAGTTTTTTAATACATGACATGGATAATGCTTCGGAATGCGACCAATATAATATATATAATAATATATATATATATAATATATTATATTATATATAATATAAATTATATAATATAATAATATAATATAATATATATAGTATATATACTATTAGAGAGAGAGAGAAGAGAGGAGAGAATCCTGTGTGTCAATGATAGTTGACTTCCTGACTTCTCATGCGAGAGGATGCTGAGTTCAATCCTCTGCTTAAGCGTCATGAATTATCTTCCGGAGGCAATGAAATTTAAAAACTCAACTGATGCCACACGTACTGTGGCGCTTTTGGAACCGCCTTAAGTTTGATTTCCTATAGACCCCAATGTTACCCTCTGAGAAGGAGATAAAGCATATTAAAAGGAAGTTTTATTTATATTATACTATATTATTATATTATATATATATATAATAAATTAATTATATATATATATATATTATATATATATATATATATATATATAAGTATTATAGATATATATGTATATAGCATATATATATATATATAGTATATATATATATATATATATTAGATATATATATATATATATATATATATATATTATATAAATATATAATATATATATATAATATATATGATTGGGTAGCATAAATAAATTTAGATTAGTCTAAGCGTTGACAGTATCATTAATTTATATAGGTAGCTTTAGGTTTTAAGGCATCATTGATCCATATAGTATAAATTGGATGACCAGGAATGGAACAAGAGCCATAAAGATTGATTAATTTTCCTCAATGTTTCGAGTTGCTCGTTACTCATCCTCAGGGGGCTGCAAAGAGAGACATATACATAATATTGCAAAAAAATTAAAAGATGAAAAATAATGCATTGATTATGAATCGTGTCCCGTATCCATCACTTAAAATTTTTGTAACATTATTGCCTTTTATATGTAATTGTAATCATAATCTTAATTTCAATTTTATTCTTGTCTGCCAATTAATCATAATGTCATTAATTTTTCATCTTTTAACTTTTTTGTAATATGTATATGTGTGTCTTTGTAGCCTCCTGAGGATGAGTTACAAGCGACTCAAAACGTTAAGGAAAATCCAAAGCATCATTCAGATTATCCCAGAAAATCACACTCTCTTCAACATTCACATTCAGATGGACCATATAGTCACAAACCACACATACCTTCATTTCAAACATTAAATTTAACCATTAAAAATAAATTTTAAAATAAGTTTTATTAAGATTAATTATATACTGGTGGGGGGAAAGAACACACTGTGCTTGAGAAATAGATTATGTACTTCTTAAACTTATATACGGTAATAGATTATTATATTAAATATATATATTATATATATTATATATATATATAATATATATATAATATATAATATATAGATATATATATATATATATATATAATATATAAATATTAATATATATATAAATATAGATAATATATATTTTTTTTGCATTTTCAGAATTTTAAATTTATATATGAGCTATATATATTTATTAGCTAGATTTTATTTAATGATTTTCAGATATTTTTTAATTATTGACTTTTAAAAACGTGGGAACTAATGATATATTGGCCTATATATGCAAATCAATTTGATTTGCTTTTGAGAAAATGGATTAATTTCTTAGAAGCACAGATCATACAGAGGAAGCATAAATTCAATGGTAGGCTGCTTAAATCTTTTATTTCTAATAAGATTCAATATTATATGCCAAAAAGATATAATCTATACACAGGTTAAAACCCTTATGTATATCAAACTGTGTTCCAGTAATAATTCTTCAAGATATTAACAAAGTTATAATTATAAATTACATTAGCCTAAGCTTATATGATTGGTTGAGGTTTATAATATATTATTATTATATATAAGATTTTAGTGATATATAGTGATATATATTACTATATAATATATTATATATAATATACTAAGTATATTATTATTATGATATTATTAATATATATTATATATATATAATGTACCAAGTTCAGGAGTTTGCCAGTTTTAGTGGACTCTTGACTCGAACACTGCATAATTTAGCCAAGTCCAGCAATAAGAAACATGTAGCTAAAGTTGTTTATAACTGTATTTTTCTTTTTCAATTATTTATTTCATTATTTAAATTTAGGCAGTGGTATGTACAGCTAATTTGAATGGTGCAATAGTCCTATTCCACTACACATATGGCACAGTTAAACATGAAAAGACACCAAATAAATATACTTTTCAAAGAAATTCAATTTAATAATTTAAAAGTCAAAGAATTTTTAAAACAAACTTAATGTAATATTTCTCCAATTGTCAAAACTTAGGCAATCAGTAAGAACATGTTTTAGAGCAAGTCTTGTTGAATAATTATAACTATTTATTTCCCAAATATTTTAAAATTATCTTAGGGTCCATGGGGTTCTTAGCTTTACCTTTAATATATTTAAAACTTACATTTGAAGTTACCTACTACATATATGGACGTATTATTTATATATTATTATATATTATATATTTATAGTAGTATATTATATATATATAGTATTATATATTATTATATATATTATATTAGGTATATATTAGTATATATATAGTATATAGTATATAGATATAAGTATATATAGCACAAGCATATAAATTGAAACTCATTAAATTATTTGTACTCTTTAAATTCAGTTAATTAGATTCAAAAATAAGAATCAGTAATGGCTACTATACACACCAGTTTTGTTGTGAAAATATAAAACATATGGATTTATGTGAGAAAATAATAATATGAGCAATAAAAATGAGGTAACAAATGTTTTGGTTGGAGCAGGAGCCATTAAAAGAAAATGAAACACTAATTATTTTTTGTTTACTTAAACTTTTTAATGTTATTAAAATGTTTTGAAGTGAAAAATATATGAAGCCTGTCAGTTTTAAAGTAATGGAGGCATAGTCTTATAATTTTAAAAATGAGATCAGCTGCAGTTAGGACTTAGCACAAATTTTTACTTGCTCAACGCCATGGTTAGTGTTAATTCTCTCCAGTCTTTTTCTGCTCGTCGAATTGTTTAAATTGGCACAATCACTTATATAGATATATAAATATAATATTTATATATAATATATATATATATATATAATTATATATATATATATATATATAATATATATATATAATATATATAATATATATATACGTATTAATATATATATAGAGATTAAATATATATATTATATATATATATAAATATATACTAATAATATTATATATAGATAAATATTATATATGATAAATATATATATAGTATTAATATATATATTATAGAAGAGTGAGATATATATAATTTTAGTCCTTATCTTGTTTTTTTTCAGAAATTGAATTTAAAAAAAATGTGAAAGGTGAACAATATAAATGTCTTGGAATCCATTATTATGCAGAAAACAGTTGAGTGAGATTGAAACATCCAGCGTATTTACTATGAAATAGTATTAATAATTTAATCCTTTATATCTTATTTTATTTACTATTCATTACCTAGATTAACTTTTTTCATTTTTTAAAATTAAATAACAAGAGACTGGTGACCTATTGCTCTTAATCTAACACAATTTTAATTTCCATGAAAAAAAAGTTGTCTATATCTTGGAATTACTGCCATACGTGGCTACATGAAACTGATTATTTATTGGATATTTTGTGAAGACAACACAATTACGTTTGTTAACTAATAAATTTAAATCTAATCTCTGACCATTTGAAGTTATTGAATATAAAGTTTTCATAATTGTTTAAGTACAAACCTTAATACTTGGATCTGTAAATCAAAGTACACAGCTGCTTTGTGCAAGAAATATTGTCAATGGAAACCATTCACATAGTTTAATATGATGAAAGAAAATAATAGAGTGAATTTTGAATATTTACTTTAAAAAAAAAGTTTAAAGCTTCATTTTTATTTGTAAGTGAACTTTATATAAAAATATAAAGAATTAAAATTGGGAAACTTACTCTTCTCTGAAATTAACCATTACAATTCAGTTTATGCCCCTCTTAAATTGTATAAGAGTATTAAACGACTTACAGATCTTGATTTTCTTTGATTATTATTATTATTATTATTGATTATTATTATGATTATTATTATCATTAAATTATTATTAATTATTATTATTATTAGTTATTATTATCTTATATCTACTTTATTGGGGTGAGAAGTCCAACTCCACGTCCTCGTCGTTCACCCTGGATAACGCTAACAGAGCACATGACTTAGGCAGGACAGCCATAAGCAAGCCGCTGCCTGAAAGAACCAGCTTGCAATTCTCAAGGACCAGCCTCTCGGATACACACACACCTTTTGGAATCAGACCCTTTAAACGATGAATAAGACATTTTTTGAAACAAATTTAATGTCTACACTACAATTAGCTACATACAGGAAAGAGGAGGAGACTCTGGATGTTATGGAGAGAGATGAATATACCTAATGGGACTGCGGAAATGATGTGAGGAGAGGAGAGGCAGAGATTTGGAGGGAGATTGTGTGATGATATAAGGTGGGAGAGGAGTCAGAAGCACGGAGTAGGTATGATATGTGGGACGAGCATTGTCTCCATTTTTACTGGTGCTGAGGTATACATATAGAGGCTAAAGTAGTGCAGCATCTTCAAGTGCAAGGAAAATTAAATTAGACCTTTTTCAGGTGTATTGCACCGTCAGCAGGCACACAACGGAGAAAAAGAGAGTTTAGCAATGATGAAGAAAGAGTGAGAGTGGAAGAAGAGAAAAGAACGTATTTGGTGCTAGATGGAATTTAATGCAATTTGGAGAGATAGTGAAGTGAAAGAGGCATATTGGCCGTATGGGAGAGGAGTAAGGAACTGGAGGGAGAGCCTTGGAATAATTGCGCGATGAGAAAGACGAAAATCATGACAGTTTTTTCAGAGAAGGAAGATTCACACAGGTACAAGTACAGGAGGGAATAAGTCACAAACAGACAAATTTGACCAGAAATCAGTCATAGGAAAATAGTACAAAATGTAAAGTATTGGCCGGAGTGTCTTTGACTCTGATCACTATTAATGGTGGGCGAATTTAAGAAATGAAGGTGGAGAGCTGCAGGCGGGTAGAGAGGAGCGTACATTAAATTGGTAATGAAAAGCAGGAAAAGCCAAAATATTAAGAAATGAATGAAAATATGGAAATTGATGAATGCGGAGATAGTGATGACATTCGGAATGTAGTAATGAAAGCAGCAGATGAAACCCTCAGAGAAATGGATAGAGCGAACGACAAAAAGACATACATGGGGAATGAAGAGGATAGGGAGCGTGTGAGGGAAGACAGTAATAAACTGATGGGCGCCGCGCTGGGCTAAAGAGACAGAACGCTCAGTCAAAGACATCTCGTACGTGGTGTGGGGGGTGGCCAGAATAGACTCTGAGTTCTAAAGATAGGTCTTGGAGGAGTAGAGGAGAGACAAAAGTGGTTCACCTGCTGGCATGCTCTATGAGCCTCCTGCGATCGGATGATAGATTGTAATTATTATTATTATTATTAATTATTATATTATATATTATTTTATTATTATTATTATGTATTATATGAAATTATATACCCATCCATACCATCTCTGCCTACACCAACTCTCGTATACTTTGGACATCTTGTGTTCAAAGAAATGTATTACTTACACACAATACATCTCATCCCCTTGAAATCATTTCACCTTCCTTGCCTTCCTACCATTCCATAAGTGTATGTCATTTAAACCAAATGTATTGGAATGTTAATTTGCTTTTTTCGATCACTTTCTAATTTAACATTTTTCCCTTTTCCTACAGGAAAATTCAGTTGGGCCAATCTATCAGCTTCTGGTATGCTTATATGTAGATTCAGATTTGATAATTAAGCAATGTCACTTGGTGCTTGCAACATAATTTGACTGGAAAGATGAGAGTTTCAATCAAATTTTACAATGTGTATAATATATTTATATATTAAGATAATATATATAAAGTTGTATGTGTATATTATTTATAGTTTATATAATATATATATAATATTAATATATATATATATTTATATATATTAATATATATATATATTTAATAATATATATATTATATTTATTATATAGTATTCGTATCTGAAATAGTAATAGATTTATATATATATATATATATAGATATTATATGATATTATATGATATTGTATAGTATATATGTAAGTATATATGATATATATATTTATATATTATATATTTATATATAAATAGTAGTATAATATATATTATATATATTATATATATATATAATATATATAATATAGAGTATATATAGTATATATATAATATACTATATATATAGGGTTATTAGGTATGTTATATGTTAATATATATTATATAGTATATATATATATACTATAGTATAGTAGTTATATAATATATATATAATATACTATATACTATATATATATCTATATATATATATATATAATTATATAATATACATATATATAATGTTATATATCATATTTATAATAATATATAATATTTATTATACTATAGTTATATATCATAGTCGAATATACTATATATATATATTTATATATATCATATAATAATTTCTTATAAAATTTTATTATAATAATATATTTAATTATATAATTAATATATATATATATTATATATATACATATATATATAATGTGAGTGTATTAAGAATATAATTGTATTATGTTTTATGGCATTTGCACAGTGGCATTATAGATTAATAGGAAGCTCTATGGCAATTTGTGGTAAGCTTCTGAATGAATCAAAAGTATGTATTCGTAGGCGATAGGAACTGTGTAAGAATAAATGAGTCTGAAAGTGATTCGTTTAATTATTACATAGCGAGTGAGCAGGGATGTGTCATGTCTCCTTGGTATTCAATTTTGTAAGGATGGTGGTTATGAAAACATTAGAGAGGTGGGAGTGAGTAGATGGTTTGAATGATGGAGATGAGAAGTGGAGGTTCCCTACCTTATTATATCGATGATTGGTTTTGTGTGCGATCTGAAGAACATATAGGCTGACAATAGTTATATATTCTAAAGTTACCAATGTGTTTCATGATGGAAATCTTAGGGCGTGTTAGGTGTGAGAAAAGAATGGATAAAATGAGGAATGAGCATATTAGAGTTTGTGGAATTTGTTCGAGAAAATGCGGTAAATGAGGAGAATAATGAAACGTGCATTGAGATGTTGTCATTTCAGGAAGGATGAAGTCGATCTGATTAAGCGGATGTGTTAGTGGTGAGTGTGCTGTGAATCGACTGGCTGCGGGATTATTGAATGAAAGTGGATTAGTCAGACTGAGTCTATTATTATTATTATTCATTGATTATTATTATGATTATTATTATTATTATTAATATTATTATATTATATATTTATTTCATTATTATTATTATTATTATTATTATTAATTATTATTATATTATTATTATTAACAAGTTATGTCTCAAAATATATGATAAAATTATATCAATATAATTTATTTATTTAGGCCGAAGTAGTTTTTTTTTTAATTATATTTGGAAAACTCCTAAAGTTAGTTTATCGTAAGTAACTAATTACTATAATAAACTTTATATCAACTGTTTTTTCACTCATTTCATTTTCTTGGAATTTTCTTTAATAGAGTATATTTACTTGTTTCCAGAGTTAAAGATTTTCACGATTCTAGTTGGACAGTGATTAAGAAATAATCAAGTGGCATATGTATGACCAAATATATTGTATTCTTTATGGAGAGTATGTTTTCGTTAGATTCTGCCTTGGAGGAATATATTCAATCTTGTTCACCAAAATGAATATTATGACAATAGTTTAATTTTCAGATACCGTAATTAAGATTTTCATTCACTACAATTAAACGCATTTTAGTAATGTTTAACTTTGTCTTAGAAACCAAAGTTTTTTATTCTCTAATGAACAAAAAAGGCCACTCAGCACTAAGGTAAGTCATTGAACAGTTGGCTAAATTATATGGGCAGTTGTTAGAAAGATGAACGAAGAGAATGATCATAGTTGTAGAGGACAAAAAAAGTGTTAGGAAGCCTTAGAGAAATATGAAAAAAAGAAGGGAATTTTTTTTTTGAGCTCCTGTACAGGACCCACCACGGCTCAAGAAGCGGCCACACTGGGTTCAGTAATCGACTCTATTGATGGGTCCTGGCTTCTATATATTTTAAATGTCAAAGGAAATTTGAATTTCGAACATGATTAATTCAGTCAAAAAAAAAAAAAAATTTCCTGATGCATTATAATAGTCCAATATGTAGCATAACAAAAGTATGTATAAGATATATTCAGGTCTTGAAGATCAGAGAAATATAGAATTACTGTTAAATGGAGGATTATACGATATGAAATCTTTAGAATGGTGTACATGACCATAAAGTAGGATGAATATGCACGCATGGCGAATGGTCCAGTTTGGACAATCAATGAGATATTGATGAAACAGTTTGGCGATGGTAACTAGTTTGCGTCCAGCACTCTTGCCAATTAGACCGGAAGCCTTGTCGGAGAACACGAGAATAACCAGTTGGATGGGAGCCGGACCTTGTTCTAATGGTAAAGGAAGGTTGAGAATGTTTTAATTATTAACATTCAAACAATGCTCTATGACATTAAATTCAAAGATGGAAAAAAAAGGTTTTGTAATGAAAGTCTTACAAGATATTTGTGGGGTAAATTCTTCAGAATTAAGGTTCAGAGATATGCGCTGCTAGATGAAATGTTTTGTGGAAAGGATAGATCAGTAGAACTTGCTTAGAATAAATGATGAGTGAATGGCTAAGAAGGTTTCTGGCTGAAGTGATAAGATATTAGAGAAGGGGCAAACACAATTTGAGGTTACTTGATAGAGTAAATAACTTATAATATAAAGGGCATCAGTACGAATAAAGTTCATAGATAGCTTCGAGAGAAGTTGAACATGGGAAGTTCCTTTAAGGTTTGCTAGTACTTGAACAACCCATAATAATTTAATTACCCAGCAATCCGAAAAAACTAACAATTACTTTGAGCAAATACCGATTAGCAACCCAGCGATCGACACACGAGGTGAACGTAATATGAATATTATTTTAATTTTTTATTTTTTACAACACACCACCACTCACGGCAAAGCCCTAATCTAGGGGGGTGTGGCTCAATTTTGTCGAGCAAGACGAGCCAAGAAAGAGGAGTAACACCACACTCAGACAGTCCGGACCAGTGACAGAACCTGGTCTTTCGCTTAGTGGCGAGTCTTAACACTGAACTACCTGGCGCCATCTTTGTGCCTTGATCCAATCCTTCTTGACTTATACGAGCCAACCGCGAATATTCATTCTTCTTATTTTCTTATAATAAATAACTACAATCCAAAATGATGTTGTCCATTGATTAATTAAATTAACTTTGTTATATCAAAAAGAATCAATTAAAATTTTTGTGCTCCTCCGTTATATTAAAATAGATTATTTTTTAATTTTGTTTCAAATTTAAGTAAAATTTTCGTAATTCACTATTTCTTAAAAATGTTTCTTCAATAAGTTGAACAAGATTCTCTCAAGAAGCATCTCCTTCACCAGCACTCAAACTTCAATCCCTCGTTGCAAACTCTTCTGTTTCTTGGTTCTTCTCTTATTCCTTTCTAAATTCTTCTCTTTTTCTGTTTTCCACTCTCTTTTTAATGCGTCGTTCTCCACCGCAGTCGGCTCATAATTATATATATCGTACTATTATATATAATATATATATATATAGATAATATATATAGTTATATTTAGTATATTAATATATATATATATATATATATATAATAATTTATATATATATATATAATATATAAATATATATATATATATATTATTAGATATAATATATATAATATTATATATGATAGTATATATTATATTATATAATATATATAAAAAATTATAATATATATATATATAATATATATATATATATATATATATATTATTATATATATAATATATTAATATATTATATATAAATTAATATATATATATATGTATATATACTGTATATATATAGATATATATATATATATATATATATATATATATATAGTATATATATATATAATATATATATATATATATTTTATATATATATATTTATAAGATTTAGATATAGTATATTATTATATAGTTTTAGTATAGTAGAGTATATAATATAGTAGTATTTGATTATTGAATAAGTTATATAGTATTAATAGGATATATATATTTATATATATATATAATTAATAAATAATAGTATTATATAATATATTATATAGTAATTATATAATTTATTAATATATATATATTATATATATATATAGATTATATATATTATTATATATATTATATATATATACTATATCATATATAATATATATATATGCGTGTATTTAGGATATAAGGATATATATATTATGTATTGTTGCCGAAGTTATTTTATTGATTATTTTATGTATTATTATTGATTTTTATTTTTTATTTTTGATATTTTTTTATTATTTGATTTTTATTATTATATTTGTTATTTATTATATTGTGTTATTATTTATGAATGTATATATCCAAAATCGTTCAACTCCTCACTAATAAGTAATTGCAAGTTTTCTTAAACCTGACTTCCTTTCTCATGTGTTTTTTAGTTACTCATTCACAAATCCGGACTTGGCCAATTGGTTTGTAAACATTAATCGTAAACAAACGTGCTCGATTATGGGCCCGAAATTCTGCTATAAAACTGGATAGCGATTTCTTATCGAGCTTTAGCCACAAGATGCAAAATTGAGAAAACGCCTTTTAATGATTCGAATTCGTTACTTAATGGGGACAACTAAATTAAAGATGGAATATTAAAAGTATTAACAGCACCAGAAAAAATTTTCTTAAGCTCACCAGACAAGTCTCAGACATCTTCAAGTTTCTTATTATTGAATGTAAACAGACATGAACTGTGTTGACTGTTTCGAGTTAAAGTAGCTGTAGTTTAAATTGGCCGGAATCACTATTAAGAGAGGAGCTGTAATGTTATGTGTAGCTATGTACAAAGTTTCAAAGATTATGTAGGTTGTTGTCAATTTGTTTGGTGGAATATATTAAAAATTGTATAAAGGTGTGCGTTCTATGAGTATGGTGATGTGCATCTTCCTAATACTGAATGGAGGGATTCAACAAGTTTTGACGGTAGAAGATGCCCTGTGCTCGTCTGCTCCTCACTGGTATGCGGGTCATCTCCAAGTTATAGATAGCATTACAGCTTATCACAAGTAAATTTATTAAAATATTGAGATCATAGAGCTCAGTGGACATGGTCCCTTATGCGTTGCAAAACGAAGAGATCGTGGATAGATGTTTATGAATACTAAATTAACATTGTGCAATTGGAGGGGGGGAAAAAAATTTGCCTTTGTAAGAGGATTATTCTTACGAGTTCGTGTAAAATGTTTTCATAAGAGGTAATTTTTAAAATACAAACTGACATTTTTGACAAAGCCGTTAATATCGTTACGCAGGGTTTGGGTGGTCTGGAGACGCTGAAGATTCAGAAATCCTTTATGTATTATGGACTAATGAAGCGGAGGTAACAATTATTTGCTTAAAAAAATTAAGAAAAATTAAAATTTTAGCATAGAGGTAATAAACTAATGATAGGCCCTATATACTAAAGTTTTAATACTGTTACACTTATATATAAGTGGGGTGTGACTAAAAAAATTTAAACCCTGACCCGAAAAAGTTTTTTTACGATAAACATTTATGGTAAAATTAACATCTGTTTTCTTAATTAACATATCCAAAAATGGAATGGTGCCGTCAACTTCTTCTTCCTTTGTAAAGTTAATATTATTCAGTTGTGTGTTTAAATAATCAAAGAAAGGGAGTACTTCATTTCTGTTTGAAAAAAGTAGAAAGGTATCGTCCATGAATCTTTTATAATGAACTGGTCTAAAAGAGGGTGGACAATTCTGTAGCCAGATCTTTTCATAGTGACTTAGGTATGAATTGGCAAGGGTGGCACTGAGTGGAGAACCCATAGCTAAGGAATCAGTTTGTTGGTATAATTTGTTATTAAAAAAGAAATAAGTATCTTGGGTGGCTAAATTCTTTTTTAATAATAAAGACCCATTGATTCTGTCACTTAAATGAAAAATATACCGTTTTTTACGTAAATTATTGAAAATTAATAAGATTGATAAAACATTATTTAATGATATATACTCTCACGGCTCTTCCCCAGGTATTTTATATGGTCTCCCCAAGATACATAAAGTTAATATCCCCATCCGCCCCATCCGCCCCATCCTGGCTGCCTTTAATACTCATAACTATAAATTAGCAAAATTCCTAGTACCCCTTGTCTGACCCCTTGCCACTAATGATTACATAATAAAAAATTCCTACAGCTTCAAAAAACTTGGCTTTAGCAAATTTGAATTAGTTTTTGTTATGACAAGTTTTCAATGTAGAGCATCTTATATACAAAGATCCCCATAAGAGATTGCAATTACTTCTTGAAAGATATTTTCATTAAATAACGAATTTCATGCTTCACCAGATCTGAATTTTAAAACTTACGAATTTTAGCCACCCAAGATACTTTTTTTCTTCTTTAATAACAAATTATACCAACAAACTGATTCCTTAGCTATGGTTCATCCACTCTAGTCTCCTTTCCAATTCATACCTAAGCACTATGAACAAGATGCTGGCCACAAATTGTCCACCCTCTTTCAGACTCAGCAAATTATAAAAAGATTCTATATGCGACTAACCTTCTCTACTTTTCAACAGGAAATTGAAGTCTCCTATTTCTTTGATGATTAACACACAATCTGAAAATAACTATTACTTTGTACAATGTATAGAGACAGTTGACACGGCACATCCATTCTTTTGATAATGTTAATTAATGAAAACAGTAAATTTTATCTCATAAATGTTATTCTTAAATCAAAACTTATTTTCGGGTGTCAGTGGTTCTAATATTTTTTTAGTCGACACCCCACTTTATATATATAATGTAACAGTATTTTTAAAACATTGTTAGTATATGGCCTATCCCTTAGTTCTAATTAACCGTCTCATGCATGAAGTAATTTAACTTCTCTCTTATATTTTTAAAAATAATTGTTACCCCGCTTCATTAGTCCATAAGTACATAAAGGATTTTCTGAACTCGCGTTCCACACCCAAACCTCCTAACGTATTCGGCTTTTAAATGAGTTGTTATATAAAATTACCTTTTATGAAACACATTTTCACGAAACTTCGTAAAGAACATTATCTTCCCTCTTACAAAGCTATTCTTCCCATTGAATGTTTACTTGTATATTCATAACTCATCCACGGAATTCTTCGTGTTGCACCTTAAGACCATGTCCCTGAACTCTATCGATCCATTCTAATTAATTTATAAATTTTAGCTTTGGCAGAGCTGTGGAACATGCTTATCTCAATAATTGGCGAGTACCTCCTGCACAGACCAGCGTGAGACAGACGAGCACAAGGCATTTCTTAACCCGTATCCAAAACTTTGTGAAGTACCCCTTCCCCAATATCAGCTATTAGAGATTCACTCACAACTCTAAGACCACACCTTTAATACAAAATTTTTAATATATAACCCAAAACAAATTCGACAACCAAATCCTATCATACTTTTAGGAAACTTTCGTACATTTCACAACAGTAAACCCTCTCTTAAAGTGATTCCGGCCCATTTAAACTACAGCTAATTTAACTCGGAAACAGTCAACACAGTTCATGTCTGTTTACATTCAATAATAAGAAACTTAAAGATGTCTGAGACTTGTCTGGTGAGTTTTGAGAATTTTTCTGGTGCTGTTAATACTTTAATATTCCATTTTAATTTAGTTGCCCATTAATATAGAATTTCGAATCATTTATTTGTTTTTGTTTGATGTGTAATCTTTATTTGTTTACCGACGGAGGGCGACGTTTTGTTTGTTTTGTTTTTCTAATTATGATCAATTTTTGTAATATTTAAACCTTTGATTTTGATCACAGTGTTACGTACTATATATGTATATTATATTATATTTAAATAACTAATCACTTAAATTTTTATAGAATTTTGTGTACTTAAAATTATTTTTGTTTTATTTTATAGTGTTTTCACCTGATGATGGAAATTGCCATTTCCGAAACGTAATTTCGAATAAAGTTTAATATGTGGAAGGCCCTAGTATTGCTTTTCCTATTCAAATTGATAATCACATCCATAGAAACTGGATGACTGTAGTAATATATATAATATATATATTATATAAGTATTTTAATTATAAATTATAGTTTTATAATTATATATATATATTAATAATAATACTTATATTATATATATTATATTATATATATATATATATCAATTTTAAAATAAATATATTTGTTGTTTGATATTTTTATAAATATCTTCTTCTGTGTGATATTTCTCTTAAAAGTAAATCGAAATGCTAATAATATTTAATTACGCACGTAGGCCTGTTGAATTAAATAAAGACTTTAACCACAGGTTTTGTACCATGCCCGTAGTGCAAAATTTGTGCGGAAATCTTTGCTGGGAAAATGAGACTCTGAAATTTGTATTTTTGGGAAAAGGTATTCGGAAACGAAATTGAAACTACCAACCCATAAACGAGATCATTAGATTGCATATACCATTTTGTCTCTCATTGGT